>JAHHFK020004256.1:0-159661 GCA_024533555.2 Aedes koreicus
TGGTCGATCCACATTGCCCGTTGCAGGACTCTTCAACTTATACCATTCATTTTCGAACTATTTCGTTCGCTGTCGTCCGACATCCTTACGACGTGCACAACCCATCGACGACCAGTTTTTGCGGTGTGAACGATGGTTTGTCCAGCAACTCTTGCAACGCTCCATCTTCCATCTGCACTCCTACGCAGCACCTTCCGTTCAAAGACATCAAGAGTTCGATCGAAGCATCCTTCGCAGCCCAAAGTAAGCATGGTTTCCAGCCATAATGCGTCTTTGTATCTCTCTGATGATGTCGATATCTGTGGTCATAAATAAGCCCTGGCACACGTGTTCATCTACCACCTCGATTTCATCGTTGTCGATCTGAACCTAACAGTGCCTATAAATGATCTTAAGAATCTTAACCCACAGCCTTAATCGAAAATTCAATGTCAACAGCAACGCTACGGTGTAATCCAAGTTGTAAAATTTTATCGCATTTCCATTAACCCATCCATCAGATAAGCATTCCACAATGGAGCAATTGAAATCTCCCGGGAGAAAGTGTCAATTTAATAAACGCGACCGCGGCCATCTCATCACTCTTAGTGGCTTTGGCTCACTCACTGCTTGCTTTGATAGTAGAATAGACCGACCGTCGAGCTGTTTATCGCACGCGCACTCAGCTTCCCACAAGCATCAATCGTAAAATCCCAAAACCGTGAATAATAAAGCGATTTCTGCTACCGGTTAGTTCCTTGTCCGGATCAACGACCAGACTACTTTTTAGTTTGGGCTTTGTTTTCTCGATCTCGAAATTCAAATCATAGACCGATAAGCGTGGCGCACGGGTCAGAAGTAGGGTCATAAAAGCTTTAGATTGTTAATGGTTTTCTTTTTTTTTTTTTTGAGATAATCAACCAAATGAGTGGGAAAATTTCACTGACTTTCGTTTTTTGGCTATAAATCTTCGGAATATGACGACGTTTGTTGAGTATTCTAAGATTTGCCTAAACGGTAAAATGGTGGCAGCCGTTGGGATAAATGGGTCACGATAATTACCCAAATGCCAAACCGACTTCTTCTTGCAGATCGTTGTCGCTGAGGCACTAAAATACACCCCGATTTGTTTATTCTACTTTCGAACACGCAGCCGAAATGCTACCCCAAGGAGATGATGGATCCGGGATGTAATTGCTTCCCACTTTCTACAATATTCTGCTTCTTATTGCTCATAGCAATGTGGGTTCGTTGGCTAGCTAGCATTGCGGTCGCTCGTTTGAATAGCAGAAAATAATGATTGATGTTTATTTTGTCTAGCCACCGTCTGTTGACATATTTTTCAGGTCATGCCGTTGCAGACGAGGATGGAAAACGTTTTTTGGTTGGGTGCATCTATTACACAACTTCGATATGTAATCGAAAATTAAAACTGACCTTTGGTTGCCCAACTGGTAGCTCACAAAAACCGGACTACTTTTGACCGGTGGCAAATAAACAAACGAAGAAAAAAAACCAAGTTAAGCCACACCGAAACTGATTAACCTTTTGCCGCTTATGCGTGCGTGATTATGAAGCGTGGTAGGTGGGTACACAGCCAAAAGCAATTCAAATTAAACTGACTGGCTGACAGCAAGAAGAAAGCCCGAAAAAATAAATCACTTTGATGAAAGACTACCGCACGCTCGCTAGACTATTTATATGATTGAAAGACTGTCACCGAAAAGCGGTTCGCCCACTTTCGGATGACTGCTCAAACCGTTGACAGTTTTTTTTTTTGTAGAGTGATTACGAATCTAGCGCCGAGAAAAAAAAAAGTCATTTCCTCAGCGTCACCATTGTATTCATAAATCAAGTAGTGGGTCGTGTTCGAGCCAACACGCGCTCACAATAAATTAATCCCGTTGTGTAATGTAGTTTTAAGCTCTTTAAGACGATCGGCAGTGCAATCAACAAAGGGTGGTGCTTGTTTCCGAGCGATATCTATTTTCTACGCACCATTTTTGGTGCACCGAAAGAAGCCACGGCTATCAATCAAATTGAAAAGTTATTCAATTTTTACTCGTGTGGCATGCAGCTCAAACAAGGCAAGGAGAAATGATTTTCTACTTCAAACATGACGATGATCAGCACAATGAAACGAAGACAATCAGCTAATCGATCAGGTTGGCGTCCTTGTCCTTGCTAGCTGTTGTCCTTGTCTTAATTTCTGCGCCGCCACCTGTTGCCAATTTGTGCATGTCTAACGAGGAATTTTCTCTGTTAAAGTGATATTTTTCTCTCTCCTAAGTACAGCGGAACTGAATAATATGGCGAGCTAATTTACGTCGCCAAGCTATTTACTTTCGTTCGGTTTGCACACGCGCATTTATTGAGAGCAAACGTGCTCGGGAGGGATGCAACAAAGTTTCACTCACTGAATGAGGTCTAGCGAGAGTGATTTCGCTCTCTTGTTCTCAGCAAATCAAGTGACCCGTGCAGATGAGGATACAACCCTTCGATTAGAATTTCTATAGACGAATCCAACTTGAAAAAAGAAGAAGACACCGAGTGGTGATAAATCTGATAGCTCCCATGTTAATGTATAGGACGAAAATTTTAAAATGCTTCTAAAAAATTCAAATGAAATTTTAATTAAAAACGGTTTTTTGTATGATGGAAGAAAAATCCAAAACTGTACAATAGCGGCATTATTATTATTTAATTTTTATTTTGCTGAAAATGTCTTTATTGAGTAGTTTTGGATTTTTCTTCCGTCATACAACAAACCGCTTTTAATTAAAATTTCATTTGAATTTTTTAGAAGCATTTTAAAATTTTCGTCCTATACTTTAACATGGGAGCTATCAGATTTATCACCACTCGGTGTCTTCTTCTTTTTTCCACCTGGATTCATCCACATTCTTGTACATCTCTCAAACGGGATAAAAATAACCATACAATTACAATACAATAATATAAAATAACATTACAATCTTTTTCCGACCATGAATCTTTTTGTTCATGAATCAGATAAATGAAAAAAGCATATTGTCATTACAAAAGATTTACTATTCCTTCCATATGCTAGGATTTTCAACAATTGTGAAACAATACAATCAATAGTAATTGGCTCAAATTTGTTCGAAAAAAAATGTTTTTTTTTCTATAGTTAAGATACATAAGAACCCCTTTTTTCTATTGTCGTTGTCTCAATTTACAATTTGAGCTGGCCGAATCTATGTGCCGCAAGACCCAAAGCTCACAGTCAGTTTCATTGTGGTAATATCACATAATTTTATTTTTCCACTGTATTTATCTATTCACTTTTTGGTATGATAACCGTTGTAACATATGGAATTCAATTGGTTCATTTTATAAATTGAAATCACTGTAGTACCAATGCACACTGGTCCAGAATGCGAATTTAGCTGAAAGATACACTCTCAGCCTAAGTTTGAAGTTTTGGAGCAAAATTGTCTTCTACAAAGTTGTTTCTATTACCAAGGCGCTTCTTTTGGTGTGAATGAAAGCTAGGGTGGTCCTTATTTTCAGAGAAACCGAATATCTTACTTTTTTATTTGCAGAAATAAAGGCATACATTCTTCGAAAAAGTTGTAGATTAAATAATTTTATGCAACTTTGATTGAATACATTTTTATGTACCTTTTGAAACGACCAAATGAGAGCATTTTAACCTACGTAGCTGAGGGTATCCCTATAACGATCAGTTGTTTTGCTTTAATTTTTTGTTTCAAATTTTTCAGTACAGTTGTCTTCCCATTGATTCTAGACCAATTATCTATTAGTGTGCTGATATCGTCTCTATCGTTTGTCAAACAAAAAGTTATTATGGTTTTTGTAAACAAAATAGGCTTTTTGTTAATGTCTCTAGTTGGGGCGAACAAAAACAATATTTCTTAATAGCATTTGAAAGGATTTTTACTATTGCATATCATACCTGAAAACTGGAGATAGGATATTTTTTTAAATTGAGTAAAACACATTTGAAAAGGGCGTAATTTTATCGTTGGCAAATTTGAAATAAAAAAGTTTGAGCAAAAAACTGTTTTTTTTTGTAGGGACACCCTAAGTTATCTAAGGAAAACTGTCCTGATGAAAATCTCTACTTCCGATGTTATTGATGAGTAATTTCGCTATTGGATTCTTTTTTTTGTTTGATCATAGTAGCTCAGCCGTTTTTAGTTAGGGCCGGTTCATAAACCACGTAGACTCATTTTTGAAAATCTCAGGCCTCGTAGACTTTTCTCCATTTTTTGAAATTTTGTATGGAGCGTAGACCTTGGCCAAACAACCCCCTCCCCTCCCCCAAAAAAGTCTACGTGGTTTATGCATAGCCCCTTAGAAGTGCTGTTCCGTAGTTAGTATTCGGAAAGAAACACAGTTATGCTAGTTAGAACTTGTTGATGAGATCACACGGTGAATTCAATCGGTAGCTGCTGCAAATGTGTGCAAAAGTGATGAGCGTATATGTGACTTTCGCAGTGAATTCTTCAAAAACTTCACGGAAAAGGAAACTAAAACCATTCTCCAAAAAGCTGCAGGAGAACTCAGCAGAACCACCTGCAGGAATTTTATTGCTCTAGAATCATTGATTGATTTTGATTTATCTTTATTAAAGAGACTTGCAGCCAGAGGCTGGTTCATCTCTTAACTGTTCTAGAATCAATTGGAAGACAACTTTGCTGAAAAATTTGAAATAAAAAAGCTACATCAAAATAACTGATGAATATAGGGTCATTTCAAAAGGTACAGAAAAATTTATTGAATCAAAGTTGCTTAAAATTATTTGATCCACAACTTTTTCGAAGAATGTATGCCTTTATTTCTGCAAATAAAAAAGTTAGATTTTGCGATTCTCGAAATCAAATTAAAATAAACGCTTTTCTCAGATAGGACCTTTCGATATCTTCGGTAGCTGTAGGTCAAATGCAAATCCCAACGAGCGAATGGAATTCGGTAAATGGGTAGCTGACACGAAAATTATTGCTGAAAATTCATGATCACATCGAATAATCATAAATTAAAGTTATTTATTCTTGAAGGAAAACTGATTTACTTAAAAATAAATATATATAATGCTTATTATTCTCTTGAACCACAGACAAACAGACACAATACTCGGAAATCGTTCATCGAACATGAAAAATTGCTAATTTTTATATGTTGTTTGTTAGTAGGGCGGCTATTGCGGGCATGCTGATTAAAATTTTGCTTCACATTAATACCGCCATTGTTGCGATCACAGTGTGTTTCACATATGTCGATAGTGTTTTATCAACGATGTTTAGCAGTGAGAATTGTTCAATGGTTTGTATCTATGTTTGAACCATTTTTCCACTCTAGAATACATATAACTGCTATTATTCTGAAATGGATTGTATTTCTTTGATTCTAAACTATTCTCAAAAATATAAAAGTATACTTTGAATGTAACATATTATTTATATTGATCTCTTAAACAAAGTGAATAAGGGGTGGCCCAGTTAGAATTGCAACATAGACAATTGCGCATATCTCCGATATACATTAACAAAATAAAACTCTGTTTTGACTAAAATGTTCGACTTTATGTGAACTTTAGAGGGAAAATACAAAAAAAAAATCATCTCCATTTCGAAGAAATTTGCGGACTTTTTCCGGAATAAGGTCGGTATCGAGTTCAAAAGAAATTTCTTTTTCTATCTCAATTCCATGTTAAATTCCGTTTATTGGAACGGAAAAGTAAAGAATCGAAAATAAATTTCTGCAGCAGTATCCACCTGAAAAGAACGAAAAATTAGATTGGAATTTGTAAGGTTTCCACGCATGGGAGATGTCACTTTTACTTTCGGAAAAATATTCCGCTCGATTATTCCGTAAGTGAAGGTGACATTTCGTTCCATGCAGATCAATTGTCAAAATTCCGCTTGGTAATATTGAACAAAATTCCGTAACCTCTCTACTTTTTAAGTCGATACTGGCCTACACGTTTCATCAACTGGAGCACATTATTCTCATCCATCGTTTTGGCATTTTTATTCCACTTGGTTCTCAATTCATTGATGTTTTTGACGATACTGCCATTCACCTTCAGCTTCCTCTTTATTATAGCCTAAAATATCTCTATCGGTCTGAGCTGGGGACAGTTTGGTGGGTTGAGTTCTTTCGGTATAAACTGAATTTCGTTGGTTTCATACCACTGTAGCACTGTCTTACTGTAATGACAGCTTGCAAGATCTACCCGAAACATGACAGGTTCATTGTGAGATCTGATGAATGGCAATATTCGCTTTTGGAGACATTCCGTTATGTACAGATCTGAATTCAATGTCTTATCAGTGATGAAAACCTTGGTCTTTCTATCGCCGCTACAGATGCCTTGCCAAATCATGTGTTTACGAGCAAATTTATCCGCAAACATAAACGTGAATTTGGCAGGAACTTCTCCCCGAGCCGTAGCCAAGTAAATTTTTTGTCCCGGTAGCTGTTTGAAATCGGCCATTGCATAGGTTTCAGCCATGGAATTTTGTCAACACCTGATCTTACAGTTTTCAGGCACGAATTCTGACCACATTGTTCTGCTTTTGATCCCTATTTGGTTGTCTACAGGCACGGTATGACTTGAAGCCTTCCCGGAGACGAATCCGTTGCACGGTACTGCGTGCGGCGCGAAATTTTTTGGCCAAATCGCGGTCTGAGATGTTGGGGTTTGCCTTAATGTTCTTGATGACTTTGTTCCACAGTTGACGGTTGACAGTACCCGCCCACCGCTTGCATTGAGGCTTGCGATCCATCGACAAAGTTTCTATGTAGTTTTTCAAAACTACTACAGCTGAACGTTCGGTTATCCGATTTACCGGATTTCGGTGATATTTTACAGAATACCGGTAAAAACAATTACCGGAACTTGTCACCTACGTCACCTTTGCGTACAACCCCATTGGACTGTACCTTTTATACAATTATAACTATAACCACTATTTTTTTGTTGTTTTTACAATCAAACTTCCATACGACTGAATGTAGATTCAAAAATAGTTTTATTTGAATCTAGCATATCGTTATTTGAATCAAATATATATATTTTTTTACTTCAATTACGTGCTTCTTCTTACCTAAAAATAAAAACATTTTGACTCAAAACAAAATTGAATTTGTTTTAAAAATAATTCTGGTTGATTTTAATAATTCAATTTAAGGTATGCTTTGAATTTTCTTTATGTTATGTCATAAAAGAAAAGATCAAGGTTTAATAAATTGTATTTAAACAATAATTATAATGTTCACATAATTACATTCAGGTTTTGAGACGTCTTGTTGGCTCGCTTGTTGGCCAGGTGGTGTAGACGGAGAAGAAAATGCTGATTCAACCAACGGAGGAAGATTCCCAAGCAATACAGCTTGTATTAAATAAGTTGAAAGTACTGTCAAATGACAAAAACAGGTTATCAATTTAAGTGTATAATACTTTATTGCATACTTTATATGACGTAAAAAGCGCAAAAAGTGAAGCCTTATAAAACATAATATGGAAAAAAATTATCCTCATACAAAAATGTAACATCGCCAAGTGCGGGATTTGAACACTAGTCCTTGGCGTGATAAGTTTGTAGCTACTTAGCTAAGCCAACTCCGATTGTTAGCTTAGCTAAGTCAACTCTGAGTATCTATGATATTCTTCCCGTTGGCAGTGAAACCACAATCTTGTATAACAAATTCACCGTTATGAAAATAAAAAAACAAGTTTTGCAAAACATGGTCGGTATAATGTTATTTCAACAGTATATAGAGCTGAGAGGAAAATCTTGTCCTGTTTATGTTTTCTAAATGTATCGAACCATGTTTATTAGAACAATAGTAAAGTATTAAGGAGTGTATCGAATACCTATCCACATACATTTGCGTTGTACGCATGTATTTGTGATGGTTTTTTATGCTCTGAACACTGCATGCTGTGCGTTTGACTGTCAGCTTTCTTTTGTTTACTTGTTTGTGCGGTTCAAATTCTGCGTTTTCAAAATGTCGCGTATTGAAAAGGAAGTGAAAATTAAGGTTCTGGACACATGGCTAAGTGAGAAGGGTATTACTATGCGAAAATTGGCGAAGCGGTTTGGAATTCATCATGCGAGTGTTAAAACCATCATTAATAAGTTTGGGGAACACTATTCTTTGGATGAGCTACCAGGAAGAGGCAGAAAACCCGGTTCTTCCAACCCAAAACTGGAGCAGAAAGTGGTATCTCTAATCATGAAGAACAAATCAATGTCAATACGTGATTTGGCCAAAAAAGCAGGAACGAGTGTCGGAATGATCCAGCGTATCAAGAGGCGAAACCACCTGAAGACCTACAAGAAGCAAAAAATCTCGAAACAAAGTGCAAAACAGAAGAAGCGAGCAGCAACAAGGGCCCGGAAATTTCATTCGCTTCTTTTGCAGCGTCCGGATGCATGCGTTTTGATGGACGATGAAACCTATGTAAAGGAGGACTCAAAAACCCTTCCAGGTCCACAATACTTTACTGCCGTCGTTGGGGAGGATGTGAGCGATGCGGACAGGTTGATTCAAGTGGAGAAATTCGGTCGAAAGGTACTGGTATGGCAAGCAATATGTTCCTGTGGTTTGAAGTCAACCATTTTTTACACTACCGGAACTATAAATGCGGAAATCTATCGATCTGAGTGTCTCCAGAAGAGATTGTTGCCTTTATATAAGAAGCATTGTACACCTCCACTGTTTTGGCCGGATTTAGCGTCGGCTCACTATGCCAAAACCACTCTCAATTGGCTTGCGGAAAAGGGTATAGATTTCGTTGAGAAAAATATCAATGCACCAAATTGCCCTCAGCTTCGACCCATCGAACGTTACTGGGCAATCGTGAAAGAAGACTGGTAAGGCAGCTGGAACATGCAGGAGTTCAAAAAAATTTGGGCTCAAGCGTCCAAAAAATGCGATGCAACACTTGTCCGGAACTTGATGAACAGCATTCGATCCAAAGTTCGAAAATTCGTGAAGGAATAACTTAAATTTCATCCGGTCTTCATTATGTTCAAGTTTAACCTCGTACAATAAAGGATCAATTTTTTGTATGAATAAAATATCGGTTTTCAACATAATTTGAAATAAAGTTTGTGGATAGCTCATTTTCGATACACTCCTTAATCACTTGCAGCAGGGAAAAAAGCATTTTTAGCTCGGCCGTTAGTGATATAGATATATAGAATACTAGAGATCCAAACTGTTCCGACCGTGACATGTTTTGCAATACGTTTATAACACATCTATAATACAAACAATTATAAATCATTCTAAAAAGATGTCTTGTGTGTTACTTGGGTTCCATTCGATAAATTTGAAAATGTCAATGGTGTACTGGTTTACTGAAATAAGCCCTAAAATTAGATTTTTTAGCATAAGTAATATTAACCTAGGAATGTTTTCGTGTTATAAAATGGCGTGAAGGAGATACACAAATGCCATTTTGAAAATATTATGTTTTCGAATCAAATGGAAATATTGTTAATTCAAATATATATATTTTTTTAAACCAACGCTGAGTGGTATTAAAAACAAATAAGTTTTTTTTATTCAAGGCCAGTATCGACTTAAAAAGTAGAGAGGTTACGGAATTTTGTTCAATATTACCAAGCGGAATTTTGACAACTGATCTACATGGAACGAAATGTCACCTTCACTTACGGAATAATCGAGCGGAATATTTTTCCGGAAGTTAAAGTGACAGCTCCCATTATTTTGCGTGGAAACCTTACAAATTCAATTTTATTTTCCATTCTTTTCAGGTGGATACTGCTGCAGAAATTTCTTCTCGATTCTTTACTTTTCCGTTTCAGTAAACGGAATTTAACATGGGTTTGGGATAGAAAAAGAAATTTCTCTCGAACACGATACCGACCTTCAACCAAAATTATCTATTTCGTATATTTGATTCTAATATGCTGTATTTGTCTGCGTGTAGTTTTTCTAGTAGAATTTGAAGAATTTCGCATTTACTAGCGATAGTTTGGAAAAGTGTTTCAGTTTCATATTTTTTTTATTTATTATTTTTTAATAGTGAACAAGTGAAGTGCTAGTTTAAATTTTAAGTGGTTTCTTAAAATGGATTTATGAAAAAAAATTGAGCTTAAATTGTTATTTTCATGAGTGAATAACTCCAGTTTCGCCTTGTTTATAAAATTCGCACCCAGTAAGAGGCACATGCATTGATGTTATTCGTAGGCCTATGCTTTTTTTAATTGATCCAGTAATTTTATTTGTATTCTATCATGTATATCATAAAAGACGCATCACACTATATCTTCACAATCTTGACAGTATCACACTCATGAATAACAGAATGGATTAGAAGTAAAGAAAAGAGCTCAGCAGCATAAGTCATCCTATTTATTGCTAACCGACAAATCTGAAACGAATTTTACCACCATCACCCCCTCGGGTCACTCTTAACCTAATCAACGCAAACGGTGAATCAAAACGATTCATCAGAGCTTGATGACACCAGCGTTCGCCGTCAAAGTGTGCTGCTCACCTCTCGACAACAAAACAGTGCTCTTTTGGCGAACACGATGACGCTCGTATACTGAAAAACGGAGTAAAAAAGAGAGCGAGAGCGTTTGCGAAACGAAAATTCATTCAAATCTAGCCATTCAACCGTCGAACCGAGTGATCGTCGCTGGGGGGGCCATGGGGCCTCGCTCATTTTTCCAGCTCCAGCAGTCGGTTTAGAACCGCCGCCGTGTTTGTGTTGTTTTTTCGCGTTTCGTCGGTAGAGCGTTTGAACATTTGTTTTGATCGTGTTTTTCGGCCACGATCTTTCTCGTTGTGTCCAAAAGTGTGCCCTGTGATACTGGTGATTGGTATCAAATTCTGATTAGATGCTGGCTTCAACGAGGTGACTCGTGACTTGTAGATTAGCTGCCTTCTTAAATTCTTGTGATTCCCAAATGTTTGTTCGCCATTGGAGACAGATCAGGTGCGTGTGTGAGAGAATATTCGTTCATTGATCGGCTCTGGGAGCTTCATTAGTGAAGTTGAGTGATAAAGGGCAGTGAATGGAAACGAGGTTAATTGTTGGTAAACAACAGCCAGAGGTTAGTGAGTGAGTGAATGATCGTTCGCTGTCACGCCGACATTTGCACTGTTGGTCAAACGTTATAGGCGTGGACGGCGGGGTCTAGATTTTTTTTTTTGAACGGTGAAGATAAAAAACGGAGAGTGAATGAAAGTAGAGTTTTGAGTTCACATTCCAAAATAGAAATAAACGGAACCAACGCATCGTTGTTGACGTTCTCTATGCCGTCGTCGGGCGAAGAAACAGGTGGAAGCGGATTATTTTACATTTCGTGTCGTCTCCCAGCGGATTTACAATAAGGTGCAGTTTTGTTTTCGGTGTGTCTCGTTATCTGTGTCGCATTTGTCTCCGTTGTGGTGGAGAGAGTGATGTTTTTTGTGTATTCATCAGACGGCGTTTTTCGTGTCTGGAAGTGAAGTCGGCGCATTGTTTGAATCGTGAATTAGCTCGGTCGGAGTTTTCTATCTTTCTTAGTCGAATTTCATGTGGATGGTGGCGGAGCCCGAAGAGTGAAGACTTTCTTCCCGAGTTCGGCGGAAAGTATTGCGCCAAATTTGAATAATTGAATCAATTGAAACAAACGAATAAAGTGTTGCCTCAAACTGACATCAGGGGGTGTCAAATGTTAATTGGTCAATTAGTGGAACCGTTGAGAGCCGGTGCAGGTTTACGGGTCATTGCAGAATAAAATTGTTAAAGAATCACACGAAAACACCGAACGGAAGGTCGCCGAGCACTGTGAAGACATACTACAGGAGATTGAAGAAACGCGACGCATACGAGATGAATATCTGAGCTATCTACCGTTCCACCATTGTGTGTCGTCATCGACAGCAAGAACTACCGTGTGTGTAGAGAGAAGTGCATTGGAAGTAGCTGAAACCAAGACCGACCACCATGGCGCAGTTCAAAGATAACTCATGGGTAAGTTTCTTGAATTTTTTCCCTTCTGTTTGACTGGTGTTTTGAGGTTAATTGGCGCTGCGTTCAGTTATTGAGCACGAGCCGGGATGGGTTTTCCTGAATTGATTGCTCCTGATGGCTAATAGGGGATAATGTGATTATACACAATTAGTTTAATTTTTCTTCAGGGGTGTGTGAAATAATTGTGTTTTTTTTTAAAGAGCAAATGATGTTTTTAAAATGAAATGCAAAAACCCTTTCAGGATTGAATAAGCAGATGAATGTTTTGTGAGTGGTTAAATTGTCGTCAACTAAAACATTTATTTTGTGACAAAATCTTCTGGGAACAGTTTAAGTGTTGTATTCTGAATTATCTTCAAGCAGAACTCTTTCTCGACTCTTTTGATAATTACCAACATTTGTGTTGCAATGCATTCGTTTGTTTAAAGAGAGATGATTGGCCAATTTGCTGAGATGAGCACTGGCTGCCGAATTTAATTACTGTTATTGTCTGATAAATTCGATGAGATTACATCATGATCGAAAACGAAAAACTTCTTCCAATGGACTGTAATGTTTCGTTGATGCACAATTTATCGGCTACAACATAGGCTATTTTCGCAATTCTTAATGGAATTACTTCTTCAAAATTATAGAGAACAACGCGATGAGACAGAAACACAATTCTTTATTGATACATTCAAATCATGAAGAATACAAATGATGCAGAGTTCTCTGTTATAGTTTAAATGATAAATCCCTTTTAGTCGTTCAGGTACTTTGGGCTCGTAGAATGATTGTGAAAAAAAATACATTTATAGAACTGTTTCTGCATATTGTCGGCATATGAATAAATCGAACGACCATTTATTTGTGTGCATCGTAGGCAACATAAAGACGCTGTGTTCCGATCCTCTAAACAATGGGCGTTCGATAGTAAACATCAGCATCAACTATTGAATCGTCAGTTTTTGTTAACAACACATCTAGAAACATTTGCTCATCAATTCATGCTCACACAAGGACAAGGAGTGTAATTATCTCCATTATCAATAAGGACTCAAAGAGAACGGCGATAACATCACAATTTTCAATCTTTTGCAAACAAAATCATGTCAGATTATGTCTGCAACAAAAAATATCAACAACAAAAGTATTGTTGTACACTTCTCATTTTGTGAACTATCATCCGAAATTAATTCCATCAAAACGTGTCTTTTGTCATAATGTTTGCGAATCCATTGATGATGATCGAAGAAAGAGATGAAGAGACGACATATTGGTATTGGTTCGGCAGACAATTTCTATGTTTTTCTGTTCAAGATGTGACAAGCGATTGTAGCAAGTTGAAATTATCCTGATAGGCGCAGTTGAAAATAATACCTTTGTTGTTGCGCGTTGGTCGAAAATGTATTCATTGTACATGGATACTAAATACACTGTCGGATAAGGGATGTAGAGGAGAGCTCAGTAGCTTAACTTGAAGTGCCTGTCTAGTTAATGATTAACAAACTTTTTTTTTCTAGGTACAATTTTAATACTGTTATGTAATTATTAATTATACAATTTCATCTCTCATTCCGCAACTTTCATATTATCTCTCAGTGTGACTTAACATTCATCACATTTCTATTTTGTAATCGTTAACCGTCTGCTAGAAATGAAAGAATAATCTGATGATGAAGAGTACGTTGGTTAAGTTACGGTAGAAAATGTTTTCTCATGCTAAGCGAAACCTTTGTGTTACACTTATTTGCAAGATGTATATGCAATGACGCATACTCTCATTCACAAAATGATATCTGAAAAAAAAAGGAATTGAAAAACAATTCACTCAATTTAAGAAAAAGGGAACCTCCATCAAGCTTTTAGAAAAGATTTTTTTTTTAAACTACGACTCATAAAAAAAATTGCAACATGTTCATGAAAAAGGTAGGAGGATAGCGGAGATGAAAAGGGGGAATTTTTTTTTAACGAAACGTATTTAATTGATGTTCCATGCTACAATCAATTTCAAATAAGCTGGCGCCAGGAAATATTTATCGAAAGAGTTTCTAATATCCGCCAACACGTCAACAAAGGTCAAAAAAATTTCATGGTCTTGATTTGCTTCGAAATTTCTGTTTCCGGTTTTACCTTCAGTCCAAAACCTTCGAAACGGTGATGTTTTTAATTGTTGAATTTCGAATTCTTTTTAAAAGCGATGCTCATGCATGTGTTTTTCTACCTTCATTGAAGAATGTTGTTTTATTGGGTAGTGAAAAATGAAGACGATTAAAATATGAAAGGCATTCTAAATGACAAAACACTGAAATTAAAATTATGTTTATACTACGAAATCTTTCGTATAATTCACCAAAGTATTCGATGTTTTATGCAACGAAATTGATTTGTACTACTTATGAAGCTGATTTCATTTGAAATGTCAAAAAACCGCTGTCAATAGCAGTTGTATATTCAAAAAATAAAAAGCCAAGAATAACGACAATGTTGTCGAAAAATAAAAGAAAGGCAGGTCTCACTTAGTGGTGGTAGATGTACTGTATTTTGATATTATTTCCATACCATTTTACCTTTTACATTATGACCAAATTGAACACACGCAAAAGTGAACCCTTATGGCATTCTGGTACTGTTTTCTAACATTTCTGCTGTCACCGATGGTTAAAAAAAATGTAGCGCCATAGATTTATTTCTCTTGGAATTTCGTTGATTGCTGGCTTATTACTCGCTCATAACATATGATGTTTATTATATGGAATCAAATTGTAAGAATGGATGCTAACAACTCATAACAAAAGATTACCAAATAACTGCGTTTTAAATCTAGCTGTCAAATACAGTAACACGCAATTTCAAAACTGTTTGAAACTGTTAGAAAAAATTGTGCGACATTTTTTCTCTTTCTGTTTTCTATCCTCCGCGTTTGCTTGAACTACACCTATGAACTGTTGGTGGTGTGCGGGTATTAACATTTCGCAGTAAGAGACTGTTTTGCAAAAAATTGCACATTCACTACCACTAGTCTCACTGTTCCTTCCCATAGAATGGCTGTTTGACAGTTCTGCTTTATCGACTCGAAATTATCTTCAAAATAAAAGCGCTACAGTGGGGACGTTTCTAGTCGGAAAAGCCTTTTTTTCACGGTTAAATTAATACTCTTGTGGATTACGTTTTAAAACCTTGGTGTCTTCTAACAATTTGATCCTAAAAAAGTTGTACATCTTGTGGTGATTGTTTCGTAGGTGCAAACTTGGAAATTTTTATTACGTTTCTGCTCTGATTTTTATGAACTATGGGATCAATGTTTAAGATTCATTCCGTGTTTTATGCTTTAGTTCTGAGCTATTTTTCTGCTTTTGATCAGTGTGTCCCTTAAAAAATTGTAGTGAAAATTATGATGCAGATTTTTACTGAACAAACACAAAATATTTGGGTATATGTTATTGTTCAAAAGTTGGGGGTAATTTCAAAGTAAAACATATGCGATTATGAGCAGTCCTTGATCATTTGCCCCAAGAGTTCTCAGGCTCATTCATATAGCATTACGTTCCTTAATACGCATTGAAACAAGAAGCTAATAGCTTTTTAGCTAATGCTCGCCCAAACAATCATAAAGAAAAAAGCCTGTTTTTGGTTAAAATCACCTCTAACTTATGAATGACAAGTTGTATTAAAATACTTTGTTCAGCTTAAATATGCGCAATAACGTTTCCTTTATTTGGTCTGAAGATTATTTTTCCTAAAAGTAAGAAAAAAAAGGTAAGAAAAAAACGCGTTTTTTTATTGACAAAAACAGATATAAAGCAGAAAAAAAGCTCTGTGATGGTCAAGTGAAAAGCAAGAAAAATGGCGTTTCGAGCAAAATTGTTTGAAGTTATTTCCTACAAATTTGCCTATGACAACACCCTTCAATTGTGCTTCGCAAAAATGTTCTGAGGCTTTTAATTTTATTTCGAGGTAAACAAATGATTTTTCAAGCCACAGCAGCAACATCCACATGTTCGGTTACGATAGAAGAGGAGCAGCGATTGGCTGGTCTGTACGAAATTCATTTCAAGCACTGAACAAATAAGGGTTATGAAAGCATTTGTGCTGAAGACAAACAGTACGAATGTTGCAGCAAGTGTCATGTGTTCAATGAACATTAACTAACTGAGTTTACAAAACGAGTGTAAGCGAATTTACGATGAAAAATTCAATGTAAAAGATGTAAGATAAATCGCAAGTTTCGTCAATGCTTTCAAAAAAAGGTTTCAGCTCAGAATTAAAGTGATGCAGAATCAAAGGATATGCTTTAATAACAACAAAAAGATTTGGCACTGGAAGTTGGTTCACTAGAGAAATATTTAATGAAAAGGAATTCACAGTTCCATTAGAGTATGTCAATCATTGACTAACTTCAAGACCCAAAACCATCGAGTTTGAAAAAAAACTCGTGATAAACAACCCTTTTTTTTTTTTATTAAAACGAATCAACTTTCTACTCCAGATTAGTCGTCTTTGATGATGCCAGATTGGAAAACTAGGAAAATATAAATTAACACTTCACTTGTTCACTTTTAAAAAACTGAAACACTTTTTTGAACTATCCCTAGTAAAAGCGAACAAATTTCTTTAAAGTCCACTAGAAAAAGCTAATGCTTTGACAGGCAGGCCTATTTCGTCAGCGAATTACAAACTTCTTCAGTTTCGAGTGCTTATTTTTTAAAGTGATCAAGTAAAGTGTGATTTTAAATTTTCCTAGTATTTCAATTACAATTTTACTAATACGATTGTAAAAGTGTTTAAAAAATGTTAATATGATGTCAGATTGTTTAAGTACCCAGGTAACCAAAAAGCATTAGCATATGCAGTAAATCACTCTAAATCTGCATATCAGATGCTACAAGCATTATATTAGCATTATATCAGCATCTTCAATGCTATCTGTTGTAAAGTTGCATTTCAAATGCTATTTAAATGCTTGTAGCTTGTAATAAGCATTTGAAATGCAAAATAGCATTAATGAAGCATTATCATAGCATTGCAGTAAAGCAGCCGTATATTGGGCCAAAAGCGGCATTTATGTTGCATTTAAGGTGACTTAATTGCTTGATAGGCTGCCGTAAAGACGCTTTGGAACTGCTTATTGGTTACCTGGGTATCGTACTATGAACGCTTCTTATATACCTTCTTCCAACCCGACTGAAGACTGACCAGCTAGGCTCGGATCTGGTGGGGTTTAAAAGAGTAGATTGACCAATCTCATTTGAAAAACATGAACTGATACAGTATTCAGTTTGGTTGGTTGGATTGTGCTCTCGTTTTAATTGCAGGTTTCTCCAATAACTCGAAATGGACTAGCATGCAAACTTATGACTTCTACGATGCCAGTGATGGGTTGTCCAATCATCGGCAGGTTTTTGAGTAGTGAACTAGAGAGGGAACTTACACTATGTACCAGGTACCAAATCCATGCTTGCATTCCATATGCTCTCCTCTCGAGTCTCGACACATCACAACAAATTGGAATGCATTGAATCTTGGAATTTGAAGACCATGTGTTTCGGCGTTTCAGAAACTGCGTCAGGTGAAAGTTACGGTTATACAGATCGACAGAAGCGGTCTGCGCCATACACTCGCCATAATTGACAAAATTACAGAAGATTGAATATGGCGTTTTTTGGAAGCTCGGCTTTTTTTTTGCTATTGAGTGTACGTCCATCTACCTCTCAAGATCTTCCCAAGCAACAACAAACCATCATTTCGCCAATTTCTCTGGAAATGTCAAATATACTACAGTTTCTGCACTCGGACGATATTTTTTGCGACCGATTACCGACCGAAGCACAGTCCCCAGCACTTCGAAAGACATATCAATTCTCTTTTCTACCAACTTTGGTGGCCCTGAAAGGGGCCGTTTTGGTTCATGAGAACAGTCACTGCCGCCACCTTACTCAGTCGTTAAGCAGGTTTACTGGATCACGGTTTTGGTTCGCTCTGAAACGGCGTGTTTGGCTAGCTCTCCCGGCAGTAGCAGTCGAACGGCGGTTTGAATTTCCCGTGTCGTGACGGTCATCCGCCGATAGATTTTGGTCAATCGTGAACCTGCTTCAGCACCCGGTAGATGTAGGTGCTGTACGTTTCCTTCTTCCGAACGCTTCCGCTGGCGGACCACTTCTACTTCTTGCTGCCATCGTTGGCAATGGTCTTCCGGGCTTTGCCAGCTTTTTTCGACACTTCTGTTGCTGTTGCTTTCTCGCCGGTGGAGCTGCTTGGTTTTGGGATTTTGGCTGCCATCCGTAACGATGCGACACGCACGAAAATCGAACTAAGATTTACGGCAGAAACACGATTAAACACGTTAACACCACGTTGCAGTTAGACGTATAATGATGACGATTTGGAGATCGTCCTTCTGCTTTTTTACCCTATACGACGACAATGCACAGTCGTTAAATATACACACATACACACCAAAACCGGTTAGTCTCTGGCTTTGTTGTCCGTCTTGGAAAATAACTGCAAAGCAAAAGTGCTCATTAACTCTAACATCTTCACCTTTTCTTGCCAATCGGGTCGCTATCCAGGTCCGAGAGACATGTGCTGTTGACAAGTCGTCTGTAATCCTCTAAGCAAGCAGACGTGTGCGCGAGCAGAATCGGTTCCAGACCGATTGCACGGTATCCTCCGTGCTACCGTACCGATGCTATTGCCGGCGACTGGCGAAAGAGATCCCAGATCAACCACGTTGTTGGTAAAACAATCCTCAGTTGCTTGCCTGATGCTGTGGGTGTCGAATATCTCACCTTTTCTTTCGGCAATTATGATCCGGATCCGAAAACTCGTGCCGGACTTTCGTCGTTGCCAAAATATGGATTTGGCTGGGCCGAATCGAAATCCAATCGATCGCACCGATTCCACCGTACACTGTCGGACTCTTCCGTCCAATTTCCTCGCAGTCTTTTCACACTCGCGTTGCACCTTCTATGTGCGGTTTCGTCCCACGAGAAACACCGATAACCAGAAGAAAAACTCACGGAACTTTCGACCCACTGTCAACGAATGACTCGTTCTCGCTCAATGAGGTCTATACAGGTGGCGAAGAGCATGGTGTTTGTCAGTATTAGTAACGAAAAATGAGTAAACAATCCATGATTTCGGGTAGTCACGTAGAACTCCAAAAACAAGCGAATGATAACAAAGCAAGTTTAGTTTTTGTCCGCATCCTTTTAGTGCACAAGAAGGCATTTTTCAGCCGAAATCTTTTAAAAACTACACCAATTACCGAAAATAAACATTCCACTTTGTGATTTGCTGCTCTTGTAAATTGATGTTTTTGGAGATCTACGTCACGCATGTTTACAAAAAACAGGCTGTGCATCATCTCACGAACACAATGACAGTATTTTGCATTACACTAATACAACTTAACCACTTCTTCTCCACCTGTAACTCCAGTAACTCCTACCCCTACCTCCCCGTGGTGCCGACTGGGGTATGAGTACCATAGGAAAGATCGGGTAACCAACCCCGGTGGGACCTTGGTCATATGCTGACAGGGAAGGGGGGGCTGCCCTCTTCAAAGGGCGCAGTCTATCTGAGCGTCTGTTCTCCATGTTAGGGGCGGCTCAAAACAGCGTCTGTTCTCCATGTTAGGAGCGGCTGATCATCGTCCTCATGCCAGTGAGGTCTAAACAGTGCTGTGCACGATGGTCCTCCGGCGAGACAGGGGGTTGGGGAAGGCCCAACAAGCCGCCCTTAAAAAATCAATGTTACGAATAATACAGAAGTTAATACGGACCGGAACAATCGGCAAAGACCTAGGCGACGAATTAAGGACTACGATTGGAAACTCGGAACATGGAACTGCAAATCGCTCTGCTTCCCTGGCTGTGATAGGATAATCTACGACGAACTTCAACCTCGTAACTTCGAAGTCGTAGCACTGCAGGAAGTTTGCTGGACAGGACAGAAGGTATGGAAAAGCGGGCATCGAGCGGCTACTTTTTACCAGAGCTGTAGTACCACAAACGAGCTGGGCACCGGCTTTGTAGTACTGGGCAAAATGCGTCAACGCGTGATTGGATGGTTTCCGATCAACGCTAGAATGTGCAAGCTGAGGATCAAGGGTCGATTCTTCAACTACAGCATCATCAACGTACACTGTCCACACGACGGGAGACCTGATGACGAAAAAGAAGCTTTCTACGCGCAGCTAGAGCAGGTGTATGATGGCCGCCCGCAGCGGGACGTAAAAGTCGTCATTGGTGACATGAACGCTCAGGTAGGACGGGAGGCAATGTACAGACCGGTAATAGGGCCTAACAGCCTGCATACCGTATCGAACGATAATGGCCAACGATGCGTGAACTTTGCGGCCTCCCGTGGTTTAGTAGTCCGAAGTACCATCTTCCCCCGTAAAGACATCCACAAAGCCACTTGGAGATCACCTGACCAACGAACAGAGAATCAAAACGACCATGTTCTAATCGACGGGAAATTTTCTCCGATATCATCAACGTTCGCACTTACCGCAGCGCGAATATAGACTCGGACCACTACCTAGTTGCAGTATGTATGCGCTCGAACTCTCGGGGGGGTAAAAAACGGGGGTGGTTTGGGGCCCCACCAAACAATGTTGGGGTTCGGGGGAAACAGAGGGGGCGGGGGAATACGCAAAAGATAGAAGGAAACCTCCCCAAGGGGGGGAGGGGCGGGGCGGGGGTGCTTTTGGGGGGGGGGGGGGAAATATTCGAGCCGCCGTTGGTGGCAGTGCAGTGGTGACACGAGGTTCTTGTGCACTGAATCGAAAAAATGATGGTTGGGTGGGGAAGGCAGGCAGTTGGTAGGGGGGAAGAAGGGAGAGGGGCGGGAAGGGAAACAGCGTACGGAGCGAATGTGGATCGGTATAGACAGGCACGGAACAGACAAAATTCTATTCTTCGAAGGAAAAAGCGCCAGAGGGAAGATCGAGACCGCGAAGAAATGGAAGCACTGTACCGTGCTAACGACACACGCAAATTCTACGAGAAGTTAAACAGCTCGCGCAAAGGCTACGTACCACAAGCTGATATTTGCAGAGACCTGGATGGCAACCTTCTCACAGGAGAGTGTGAGGTGATTGAAAGGTGGAAGCAGTACTTCGACGAGCACCTGAACGGTAATGTCACAGCGAACGAAAGTGGCACGGTAATAAATCTAGGAACACGCACAGAAGATGACAGGACCCCGACCCCAACCCTTCAGGAAGTTGAGGAGGAAATTGGTCTGTTGAAAAACAACAAAGCCGCTGGTGTTGACCAACTCCCAAGCGAGCTATTAAAATACGGTGGTGAAGCACTGGCCAGAGCGCTGCACTGGGTAATTACCAAGATTTGGGAGGAGGAATGTTTACCGGAGGATTGGATGGAAGGAATAGTGTGTCCCATCTATAAAAAGGGCGACAAGCTGGATTGCTGCAATTATCGTGCGATCACGCTACTGAGCGCCGCCTACAAGTTGCTCTCCCAAATGTTATGCCGCCGCCTGTCACCAATTGCAAAGGAGTTCGTGGGGCAATACCAAGCGGGATTCATGGGTGCCCGCGCTACTACGGACCAGATTTTCGCGATTCGGCAAGTACTGCAGAAATGTCGCGAATACAACGTGCCCACACATCATCTTTTCATCGACTTCAAATCAGCGTATGATACAATCGATCGAGACCAGCTATGGCAAATCATGCACGAATATGGATTTCCGGAAAAACTGACGCGGTTGATCAAAGCAACGATGGATCGAGTGATGTGTGTCGTCCGAGTATCAGGGACGCTCTCGAGTCCCTTCGAATCTCGGAGAGGGTTACGGCAAGGTGATGGATTGTCGTGTTTGTTGTTTAACATTGCATTGGAGGGTGTGATTCGAAGAGCTGGGATAGACACGAGTGGCACGATCTTCAGGAAGTCTGTCCAACTATTTGGCTTCGCCGACGACGTTGATATCGTAGCACGTAACTTTGAGACGATGGCGGAAACGTACATCAGACTTAAGGCTGAAGCTGGTAGGATTGGGCTTGTGATTAATGCGTTAAAAACAAAATACATGAAGGGAAGAGGCTCACGAGAAGACAATGTTAGCCTCCTAGCACGAGTTCAGATCGACGGTGATGAAATCGAGGTAGTAGACGAATTTGTGTATCTGGGCTCATTGGTGACCGCCGATAACGACACCAGCAGAGAAATACAAAGGCGCATTATGGCTGGCAATCGTGCCTACTTTGGACTCCGAAGGACGCTAAGATCGAACAAAGTTCGCCGAACCACAAAGTTGACCATCTACAAGACATTAATTAGACCGGTAGTTCTCTACGGCCACGAAACATGGACATTGCTAGTGGAGGACCAACGCGCCCTTGGAGTCTTTGAACGGAAGGTGCTGCGTACGATCTACGGTGGAGTGCAGATGGAAGACGGAACGTGGAGGAGGCGAATGAACCACGAATTGCACCAGTTGCTGGGAGAACCTCCCATCGTACACATCGCAAAAATCGGTCGACTACGATGGGCTGGGCATGTCGTAAGAATGTCGGACGACAGCCCTGTGAAAATGGTTCTCGAAAACGAACCGACAGGTACAAGAAGAAGAGGCGCGCAACGAGCAAGGTGGATCGATCAAGTAGAAGGCGACCTGCGGACCCTCCGCAGACAGCGAGGCTGGCGAGGAACAGCCATGGACCGATTACAATGGAAACAACTTCTGTGTACAGCAGAGGCCACACCGGCCTTAGTCTGATTGGTAAGGTAAGGCTAAGTAGAACGTATGCTTATGCTAATTGTGAGACTTGTTAGAAGGTCTGTAACTGAATAACTGAAGTAAAAGGATTACTTAGTTCTAAAAAGCCATTAACTGATTTGATATTTTTAAGGAATGAGTCTGACATTGAACTGATCACTCGTAACACCCACTTAGGGGAAGTTTATTTCATGCCATGGTTTCATTCATACGCTAAAGAATTCCTCCTCCTTGTCTGGAAACATTCTTTCAATTATAAAACCCCCCTTAGCCCACTGAATCATAGCCAAATGTTCGGCTTGACTCGATTTGCATACTGATCCAGTTTCTGACTCCTTCCAAATGTGGGTGAAAATGTCTTTTTATATGGAAACACTTCGCCGGGTAATTAGCTTCAGCTGCTTCTACGCCCCTCTCGGCTACGCTGCCGTCCTCGACTGCTGATATTGATGTGCTGCACTTTCTTTCAAGTTAACCGCCTTCAACCTCACACGCCACCTTCTTTCCACCAACGGCACAACACTTTCGTCGACGTATGATCGATGATAGTCGTATCAAGATTTTTCGTAGCAACAGCAAACACCACCGTCGAGAGTACACAGCCATGTGCGTCCGTGTATAAAAGCTGCTATATTATCCAACCGACCACCCACCGCGGTAAAAGTGGCAAAGTCAACTACACTAGGAAGACACTTTTGCACGTAACAAACAATCAATTCACCGACAAATTCCAGGGAAATCCATCCGATCGAGTAAAACAGCAACTACTTAAGTGAATCTAATTAGCAATCGATTTCCCACACTTCATGCTTTCCTCAAGCGCCGGACCGAAAGTGTGTCAAAATCGTACGAACATTTTCCAGCTGATAGTAAATGTATGCAAAAATATGGAAAGCAATCGTGAATGCAAAACAATAGCGTTCGCTTAAGACATAAACACATGTAAATAGTGTTCGGGCGAAGCTGAAACGA
This sequence comes from Aedes koreicus, assembly GCA_024533555.2. Lineage (NCBI taxonomy): Eukaryota > Metazoa > Arthropoda > Insecta > Diptera > Culicidae > Aedes > Aedes koreicus. The sequence continues at coordinate 23,678 of JAHHFK020004256.1, forward strand.
ATCGAATTTTTTCTTTAGCGGTGATTAAGCGGTTGTTGCTGACCGACTCTCTTTTCCAAAATTACTGGACATCAAGCCATTTCACTGGTCCGGTCCGGTCGGGTATTGCCTTTTTGTTTCGACCAGTAAAAAGTAAATGACCTGCCAATGAGGGGTTGAAGTTTGGAAAGTTGATTGGAAAATCGATTATGAAAGATGCATCGCAATTAGACACTTTTGATTAGGTAAGATAAAAACGGCCTTCAATTGATTCGAGGCAGTACTGTTTTGGTGCTCGGAAATGTTATCACAACAATGAAATAATGCAACTAAATGCGTCAGTTCCTCCTTAATTTTCACAGCTTGAGACCATCACTGTCACTTTCTATAAGTCGATCGTTCACCCTACACTGCACATTCCACATCGATCGTGTACGCAACGACGATGAGATGATCTTGCGGTGACCTTGTTTCGCATCCCTTTCAGTGCGACCAAAGCCTCCACATTGCATGAATGGATCGTAATTAAATTTTCTACAGTTCCCCACAATCGAACCCAATCTCGGACATAATTCTGCGTGTCATCGATGACAAAACTATTTCGGAGATTTTTACCTTCTGTTTTAATTGCCTCGAACATCTGGTCGCGGCTCGGATGATCGACTTTCGCGGTCCAATTTCGGGTGCTTTCCAATTCAGCGTCACCAAGCACCAGGCACCTTCGTCAAGTGACGGGGGATTCGTTTCGTTCGATCGCTTATCTTTACTTTTTTTTTTTATTTGATCGTCGTGCAACCATCAACGACGACGTGATGGGGAACGAACGGCGGTCGTCGCGTAACTTGGCGCGATCATCACCGCAACGCAACCGATCGGAGAAGAACTGGAAAACGAGGGAGACTTCGAAGGAGGACATGACAAATTGGTTGTGTATGGATGGTGAATGACTCGATTGATTGCATGCGTACACACTGCTTGGTTGTTTTGTGGGATTAGGGGGAGAAAGGGGTCTGTTTGTATTCCGCCAATAACGGACTCCTGGAAGATTGAGTTTTAATAAGGTGACATTCATATTAAGAAGAGTTTTTATGAAGACCTCTATGTGAAGGGTAGCGTATCTAAGGAAGTTGACATTTATTTTTAATAATGCAAATGCCGTCGCCTGACTGACCTCTTAAACTCCATTACAGTGAATGTTCCAATAGATGCGGTACAAAGAGCTAGTGAAACATTTGTTTGAGTCTCCATACACAACTAATGGCTAACGCAACGCACCTTTTAGAACGTTTACCCTAATAGTTTTCACCGATATTGTAACGTCTGCGTTACAATAAATAGACAGTTTTCATCGCTATTTTATGCGATTTTCATGCCACTTGGCGGTGAATCCAAAAATGCATTGCCAATCATAGTACTCCTATTGTTTACAGTCAAACTTTGACATCAGTATCAGTTATTTAACAGAAGCCATGGCGAAGTAGTAATAATTCTCCGTTCGATAGTATGTTCTTACTACAGTACTGGACAAAATAAAGTATGCATCTGATGTGATTAAATTCAAATCGGTATAACTTTTTCGGCATTAGATATTTCAATCCAGTTCATGTGGATAAAATGTAGTATTTTTAATTCATAAAATTTATACCACATCATGACATCTTTATATTGCATATATTTTTAATAGTTTGATAAAATGCCAGCATGAGTCGCTTTTCAGCTTTTCGCACTACTACAACCACAACTGTGCATCTTGGCGTATAGCTTGCGAATGATTTCCTACCCCTCGAACCGTATAGAAACGTCATAAAAAAATTGTTTGTTCTTCAAGTGTTCAAGTGCGTTTCAATCCGATAAGATGAAAAAAAAAACAAATTTCTCTAGATATCCGCAAACTCATCGTTAAAAACCGTCAAGAGGGCCTTTCAAACAGAGAAATCGCTCGGAAATATGAATTAAGTGAGACAGAAGTGCGAAAAATATGCAAGAAATACGAGGATCTCGGAAGTGTGGCAGACAGAGCAGGTAGAGGAAGGAAACGGAAGACAACAATCAATGATGATCGCCGAATTGACCGCGAAGTGACTAAAAACCCGTCGATCACGTTCGTAACAAATTTATAGAAAAATGCAGATTCTATCAGTAGTTGCTAGTTGCAGTTCAAAAATTCACAAAGTCACGATACAATCACTGTTTCGATGTTAGATAACATCCTTCGGCAACATATGGGGGTACAAATTGGAAAATCTAAATTTGGGAGCGTCATGAGCTATTGCATCTATCGAGTGAAAATCTTTCTACGTATCTAAAAAAAACCTTATAAAAGGTCATGTCTTATAAATACGTTCTCATACTAAATTCATCAAAATTCACAGCATTTCCCTATCACAGATTACAAATTCGAGCAACCGAGGTCTCATATGCAGCAGCGAACGATATATATATGGAGCCGGCTGTCGTCGAGCTGACAGGAGTGGCTTGGAGGCAGCGTTAGACTGGCAGCAGGTGGGCAGTCTATAACCAGGCAGCGGATGGCAAGGCAGCCGGTTGCGGAGCCAGTGAAATTAAAAAATCTCCTTACAAAGAAGTCCGAGAAGGCTTAAACTTGGTTGCGAACATGCTCACCATGCTTATCGCACATTTTCTCGTCAAGTGACATCCAGCTGTGGGAAGGCGCAGCGACAAAGTATGATTAAACATCTTCATTTATTATAATTATTTACAATATTTAATGTATCTAATATAGTAAGACAGCAAAGCTCTAAAATGGCTTTTCATCATGAAACTGCCACTGTCGTCTCGCGGTTTACAAAACTGACTGCACAGTTTGATTGTTCTCATTTGCGTTGCCCCGAAATCAAATTTCAGCTTGTCTTGAACCACCATTGGAACGGCTCAGTGCTCAAAACAAAACTATCAATACGTTCTCTTCATATCTTTCTCTAGTAAACAAACTTCTTCTTTCAAAGCCTAATGTTGATGTGAAGTTAATTCCTTCAAAATTAAATGCATAGATTTCGCTGAAAAATTAGAAAAACCCTTGACTCGCCTTTTTAAGTTTATCCACAATAAGCATAAAAAACGGCATTTGGCTGCTTAAGTCAAAAACATTGCAAACTTGTGTGAGCTGGAACAAACTCAATGTTGGATACTTACCACATGTGGTAAGTTCGTGCTGGAACACAAGATTGGTCTTTTAATGGAAGTACTTGACTGCGTACGTGGGTATTCAAGCTTACAGGTGATGGAATTGTTTTGAAGAATCTATTGATAATAAAAACAGTATTGGATATTGTATTTGCTCAAAAAATGGTTCGTCGTGCATTGCAGCACGCCACTGAATTTAATTAAATTCGAGAAAATATGTATTTTTAAACCAGGAAACTCCGAAATAACTGATGATTACAAACGAATCTTGAAACTACTAGGCGCAATATCTAGAGTGGAGCATAGAGTGTTCATAGAGTGCTTAAATTTCCAAACAACATCATCAGTTTCATAAAGCCCTAGTTCAATTTCATGGTTTTACATGACCAGTCTAACGAATACGGTTTCTTCTCAACAAGATACCTTGTGATCAAAAAGTTCCGGTAATTTTCAATTTAAAAAGGCCGCCTTTATTTTTTCGGTAAAATCTTTTTAGTGTAAGATGGCAACACTAGTTCTGATATTCTGTCAAAGTGTGAGAGCAAATTATCCATTAGTTTTGTTTTGACAACTGCTTTTGTTAGTCGAAAAATAGACGCTCGGCGATTTTTACCATGGATAAAAAATTGGAACAACGCGTTTGTGTGAAATTTTGTGTTGCAAACGGATTTTTCTGCAGCGGAAACGCTCAGAATGTTGCAAAAAGCCTTTGGTGAGGACTCTATGTCACAAAATCGTACATTTGTTTGGCACAAAGACTTTAAAGAAGGCCGTGAAAGCGTGAGTGACATGCCGCGTTCTGGACGACCATCGACCTCAACTACCGATGAAAACATCGCTTCCGTGAAGAATTTAGTTATGGAAAACCGCTCAATTAGCATTCGGGAGATAGCTGCACTCCTTGATATCTCATTTGGATCGACCGAACACATTTTGACGGAAATTCTGGGCATGAAACGCATTGAAGCACGACTTGTTCCAAAAGAGCTGAATTTTTTGCAAAAACAGCATCGAGTTGAGGTCGCTAAACAGATGATTGCGAACGCAGATAGCGATCCCACATTCATGGAACGCATCATAACTGGTGATGAAACGTGGGTATATGAATTTGATATGCTCACAAGTCAACAATCGTCCGAATGGCGCGCCGAAGATGAGCCGAAACCAAAAAAATCACGACAAAGTCGCTCCAAAATTAAAGTTTTACTGACCGTTTTCTTTGATTTTCGCGGTGTCGTCCATTCTGAATTCCTTCCAGAAGGTCGAACGGTTAACAAAGAGTATTATTTACAAGTTATGAGACGTTTGCGTGAGGCAATTCGAAAGAAGAGGCCAGAATTGTGGCGCAATAATTCGTGGATTTTACACCACGATAACGCTCCATCACACACCGCGCTCACTATTTGTGAATTTTTGGCCAAGAACTCCACCAATACCATCAAACAAGCACCATATTCACCAGACCTTGCCCCGTGCGACTTCTTTCTCTTCCCAAAACTGAAAATTCCGCTCAGAGGTAGGCGTTTTGAATCGATTGATGCGATAAAAAGAATTCGCTGGAAGAACTGAAAGCCATACATTCATCGGCCTATAAAAAATGTATGGATGATTGGATAAAGCGCTGGCATATGTGTGTTGCCTCTAATGGCGAGTACTTTGAAGGCGATAATAAAGATATCAATTAAAAATTGAAATAAATGCGTTTTTTTTCAAATTACCGGAACTTTTTGATCACAAGGTAAGAATCATATGAATTGTTCTTTGAAACTGCTGATAATATTATTTCAAAATTTGCACCTGAATCAAATGTTCATATATATGGTGACTTTAATCAACGGACTGCTAACTTTATTGTTGATAACGACAATGAATCTTTTTTTATACCAATTGTGGGTGACAATAAAACGCTCCATTCTCTATTTGAGAAATGTTCGGAAATTGGACTTTACCAAGTTAATCATGTCAGAAATCGTAACAACTGTTAAGGTCTGTATCCGCAATAATCCGGACACCTCAAAACATGAATAAAACATAAATTTCGCTTTATATTTCCGTCGTAGTTGTTTATTTCAGATTCATGGGATGTGTTTTAACAATTCGTGAAGACAAAACATAGTTATTCGGTATTTGCATAAAATTTTCGAACTTTGCGCTTAACTCCGTCCATTAGGGTTTGTACAGACTCTTCAGAAATCGTAGAAGCCGTCTTTGACCAAATTTGCTGGAAGTGTTTGATGTCTTTGATTCCTTGCTTCTTTCCAGAAAGCTTCCGCTTCATCAGAGCCCGATATCTCTCGATTGGTCGTAGCTCTGGGCAATTTGGCGGGTTTGAGGTTTTTGGTACAATGTTCACTTGATTTGCTTGGTACCACTCCATCACAGTTTTAGCATAGTGGCATGATGCCAAATCGGGCCAAAACAAAGGTTTTTCTTTGTGACTTTTGATGAAAGGTAGCAATCGCTTCTGCAGACACTCTTTCTGATAGATCTCCTTGTTGATCGTGCCTGTAGTGACGAAAGATTTACTCTTTTTGCCACACGTGCAAATTGCTTGCCACACAAGGTATTTTTTGGGAACTTTCGATGCCTTTTTCGTTCTGAAATGCTCAGCTGTAGCATTTCTGGCCATAGCAGAATAAAAAGCCAGCCCTGGAAGCTGCTTGAAATCCTCCACGACATAAGTTTCATCGTCCATAACAACGCACGAAAACTTCGTCAAATATTCGCAGTACAAACGTCGAGCCCGCGATTTTGCTGCCAAGTTCTGTTTGTCGTTGCGATTTGGAACTGTTTTTACTTTATACGACTTAAGTCCCAAACGTTGTTTTGATTTTTGGACAAAACCGTTCGAATGGAGAGATTTGAGTTTTTCGTTAATATTCTCTTCACCTTTCGGTCCACGACAGGATCAGCGCGTCCAATGTTTTTGTCACTTCTCGGTTTCCTCTCCACCGTCAAACGTTCCGAAAATGATTTGACCACATCGTGAACAGTGGATTTAGGCAAATCCAATATTTTTGCAAGGTCCCGTATTGACAAGTCAGGATTTGCCGTACGCCCGTACAAAATTCGCTCGCGAACTTGTTTTTCTTTTGTCGCCATCTTGAATGCTAAACATGAAATGTAAACATCAATCATAGTCTTTTTCATCATAGACTCTCAGCTATACCACAGTAAAATTTCATTCATTCATTTCATTCCTACGTGCAATATTTCAAAAGTTACAATGATTTGAAGGTGTCCGGATTAATGTGGATACAGACCTTATTTAGATTTATTATTTACAAACATGACTGATGATTTCTGTGTGACGGAGTCACCTGCTCCATTATGGAAGAATGAGGTATTCCACACAGCAATTGAATACTCCATATTTATACATGACAACACCACAAAGTTGGATGGTGATTTGTCCAAACCATATTTTGATTTTAGACAAGCGGACTACGGAGTTATCAAAAATAAGTTAAACTCTATCGATTGGCAAACTGTAATTCGCAATTTAAACCTAGAGCAAGCTGTGGATAGGTTCTACCAAATCATTTACAATATATTAGAGTCAACAGTCAACATTATCAATACTTTACACACCTTCCTGAGCCACTGATTGACATTTCAGTTGATAATATATCCCCCAACGAAATCTTTCTTTTTCTAAATACTTTGGATGCATCAAAGGGTGCAGAACCAGATGGTTTGCTCCCAGTATTCTTAAAGTTAGTATCAACGGAGCTAGCAAAACCTTTGTTTTGGCTATTTAACCTTTCTCTAGAATCCAGTATTCTTCCATCAATTTGGAAAGAATCGTTTTTAATTCCGATATTCAAAAGTGGCAAAAAAGCAGATATAAAAAATTATCGAGGGATTGCCATATTATCATGCATTCCTAAATTGTTCGAGTGTATAATCAATCAAAATATTTTCTGTCAAGTTAAAAGTTTAATCTCTAGCAAACAACATGGGTTTGTTAAAGGACGTTCAACTACTACAAATTTATTAAACTTTGTTACATTTTCTATAAATGCAATGTATAGAGAAAATTATGTTGAGGCATTATATACTAACTTTAGTGAAGCATTTGATAGAGTCGACATCCCTTTATTGCTTTTTAAATTATCCAAGCTAGGATTCAATTGCGGACTATTAAAGTGGGTTCAGTCATACTTGACTGGTAGAACACAAAGTGTAAGACTTGAGGGAAATTTGTCATCAGTAGTCAATGTGACATCTGGTGTACCACAGGGTTCCCATCTTGGTCCTTTACTGTTCATTTTGTTTGTTAACGATGTAGACCACGTTTTAAGTCGCCTGAACGTTTCAATATATGCAGACGATATGAAACTTTATCTAGAAATATGTAAATCATCTGATCTTGTAGTATTTCAGAGTGAAATTAATAATTTTCACAACTGGTGTTCAAAAAAATTGCTGGAGCTTTATGTGAAAAAATGCAATTCTATATCATTTACAAGAAAACACGTGATAAGGCAAGAAGCAATAACTATAGGCCAGAACACAGTTCAAAGATGCAGTGAAGTTAGAGACTTAGGTATTATACTTGACACAAAATTAACGTTTGTTGATCACTATAATAACATTATACATAAGGCAAACAACATGCCAGGGTTTATTAAAAGATTTAGCTTTCACTTTAAAGATCCATACACAATCAAAACATTGTACATAGCATATGTGAGACCCCTTCTTGAATAATGTAGTATAGTTTGTGCTCCATATCAAGATACTCATGCAAGGGCTTCAAATGGTGAGTTGACAACTTCGAAGGAGGATGCGGCCGACCTCTCGTCCTCACAAGTTCCTACCTCACGCCTCCACGAGTCATATGATCGCAAAAGACTGCCAGCTGCAACATGGAGACGCTGGTTGGCGTAACCTGGGCAATGTTTTCAACCTGACTATAGCGAAGTGAGGGGGTGTGACTGAAGATCGTGTACCTTTAAATCATATTGTATATTTCCCATTCTCATTTTATCAATAATTTCAGCTCGCTTTGGAATCATTTTTGCATTCCAAAACCATGTAAGAGCCGGGAGCAACACGACGGGTATCAAAGGCTCAATTTGTTTTTCAGCATTTCAGCATTACACTTAATTTAATATTGCACTTCTGAATTTCAACTTCTATATTCATAAAAGACTGGCATGTGCTTATAAGCAATGTAAGATTATATTTTAATATTGTGTTTAGTGGCATTATGGTAAGATAAGCCATTTATTTCAGGAATCATCAAACCGGACTCTTCGTTCACTCCAATTGCTATCTTTGAAATGTTACTAGAACAGTATAAAAAAAATATTACTACATGTCTTTTAAAACAATATCTTTTATTGAAATTTTATCTTTGGTATTTGGAATGATCTATTCTGTTTTCAGCTTTTCCAGGACAAGAAGGATATTAATTCATATCTAATTTTTATTTATTTTTCAGTAACAATCCATTGGTAGTATCATTCAAGTTTGAAATTTGAATAAATTGGCATGTTTGTCTATAATGATATCCTAATATTGTGTGTACAAAATATACTAAATATTAAATAACATATAACGGGGAAAGGGAGGGACCATCAGGGCACCCAAGTGAAACGATTTGGATAGGGAGCATGGGACTGCCTCCTCCCTATTGTTAACATTTCGCGAAACGAGGGCGGGCTCTTCGACCCCATCTATTGGGTTTATTCTGTCAATCGAGGGCTCGATTCTAGTGCTCTGCGTGTGAACTTGCTTTTGGAAGGAGATTCTTTTCCCTATATTCGCGGGTTTCGCTTAAGTGTCTCTGCTTACGGGCCCGGCCAAACGTTTTTGGCCCTTCATACAGGAGCTCGATGCTCACAAACAATATTAGAATCCTGATCAAATCGTTTTTCAGATTATTCCACTGCTATGGGAAGTTACCTTGCTACAATAGATGGTAGTTTTATATCATCATATCATCATATCAAGATACTCATGCAAACCGTATTGATTATGTATTACCACCCATGTGACATATTTTGCAAAACATTGCAAATGTTTAACATATTCAAAGGTTTTCTTGCACTTTAAGTTAACTAAAATACAAAAAAAAAAAAAAAGAGGGGGGTGGGTGTGGGGTTAAGGTTGTTTGGGGGGTTTTTTAATTTGGGAAAAAATTACAATACATCAGTCACAGCACATAAACCAATCCTCTCAGATTGACCTTTGTCACGAGGTGTTACTAATAAACACATCCAACGTATTCAATGATTTTATGTGCTAATTAGACAAAAAAAAAACTCCTCGGAACACCACCTCTGTGTCATCCGAGTGAACGAAATCGGAAGTTTTTGTAATGCATGGGACAAAAATTTCCGACTCAAGATTTATGATCCAAGCCCTCATTATAATCGAATTTCCTTTCGTCCAAAGCAATTATTTTATTAATTCATCCAACTTGTATTCCGTTCCGCCTGCGCCTTGCCAAATACTTCATACATCGCCTCATCAATAACCTTTGCCGAAAATCTCCCAACCGAATCTGAAAACCGTAAAAACATGCGTCCTCCGAAAAAGAAAACAAGCCGTAAAATTATGTCAAAGTACCATAATTTGATGCGGTCAACCATTCATTTTCCTTCCAATATTGTCATTGCAGTCACCATCCATCGCGTCCGGTCATCCCTTGCGGGGACAATTATCGTTGAAATATCGTGTACCTACCAACTCGTAATCTCTTATATGCTTGCAATCGGCAAAGGAGATCACAGAGGAGGCCATCAGTACGTGAAATAACAGACCGGCATCACGTATGTCGGCACCGAGCACTACATCAACCAACCGCGAAGTACATACAAGCACGAAACTGAAAGTGGTCCACCTTGGAGATTATAGCTTCTTCGAATTCTACCATCAAAAAGAAGCGCATATCAATCCACCAAAATGATTCCTCGCTTTCAATAAACCCCCTACACTGGATGACATTTACGTGCCCGTTCCTTTCGATCTACTACTATTCATACATGCACGCACTTCTGCAACCTTAAAAAAAGGAATGAAAAAAAGGAATGATTGGCGAAGGCGTGCCTGACCGGGTCAACTCGTGACGGATCAGCTCAATTGTCGGTCGCTTTGTGCTTGTTCGGGGCGGATGAACAGATTAAATTTCTCCCGATTGGGGGGCATTCAAATGAAACCGAAATTCGAAGCGGGTGATTGTAGAAAGTATGCAATTTCAATTAGATGAACGGTGAAGGGATCGACGTAAATACTTTGATCGCAGATGCAAGTTCAAATTCAATTGAAAATATTCAAAATCCTGATTATCTGACGAATTTTTATCGGCCATGCAACCGAGAATATCGGAAAAGTCCGGAAATGACTCCTTGCATCTAATTTGGATGCCGACAGAAAAAAAATGCACTTTTCAACGAACAAAGATTTTATTTTCAGCAAATTAATTGCCAGATAAAAAGGATTAATTACAAGTCTGAAAATAATTCCAGACAAGCCTTGCTAACAATGTCACATATAATTTGCCTACTTTGTTTGAAGACAGTTCGACAGTCACAGATTCGTTGAAGTAATTTTCGTTCAAACCTGACTGTTTTGAGCGCATTCTGGTCGTGAACAACAGTTTGGTAGATCAATCTAAAAACTGATTGTGTACCAACTTCCATCATTGTTAAAAAAACAATTGTCATGAAAAAAAACTTCATGAAAATATTTGTTTCACAGAATCTTGCGTTCACTAATTATGTCTTACAGTAATAATGAGCACGATTGATTAGTAATTGGGTTGTAGAGCTATCATGTCCACAGCGTAAAATATTGATAAAATGAAGTTTTGGATTTCATCATAGTTTTAGTTGTTCTCACAGTTCTTACTTGACTTTTATGGTCAAAGTCTAAAAAAAGCTGCTATTTGTTTGAATCAAATCGGTGGCATGCACTGCACGATCATTGTTAACTAGAAAATGAGAAGAAAGATTAATTCCAACTACGTTTATTGCTTATCTTGACAGATACGCGTATTTCGTCTACAAGCAGTTGAATATTAGTACACGACACTGAAGAAGTCGGCACATTGTAGACGAAATACGCGTATCTTTCAAGATAAGCAATAAAGGTAGTTGGAATTAAATAGAAATTACTAATCTTTCTTCGCATTTTCTAGTTACAGGTATTCCACTAAAAAAGCTCACACTCACCAGGATTGATCATTGTTAGGTTTTCTTTACTGTCGATGAGTTAAAAATTCAGTTGATCTTCTACCGTCCTGAAAGAGCGAAAATTGTTCTCGTGAATTCATTTCGGAGGAAACAATGTGTGTGACTTTGCTGTAAAAAGTTGCAAATATGACAGATTCTCATAACGCCTTTCACGTTTTTTTTCTTTTTTTTTAGCGTAGGACTACGTTTTTTTTCTATACCGGATGTCATTTCCATATTTTTCAAAAGCGTTACGCTAGAGTGACAGATTTTTGAACGCAAATACGCTAGTTCGATTGAAAAGAATGACTCCATTCATACACCATTCGATCAGAAAAAACTTATTGAATTTTGCATTAAAATTTTAATTGCGTGCAATTAGTATAGGTACTTCAACTTTTACTTAAAAATCATTTACTTTTGCGCTCCCATGCAAATCTGAATATGGAAAGATGACAATTTGGTTTTCCTTTTCAGGGTCCTCGAAAACGCAAATGGTTCCAATGGTCTGTTTCTTATACTACAGGGTGCGGCAGAAAATCATGCGAAAATTTGTTCTATTTCTTTCAAATCCCATTTTCAACTAATTCAAGCAATAATATCAACATTTTCGAGTGCAGTTATCTTTATAAAGTCCTTTTAAACAAATTTATTCAATGTGTCCTCCATTTTTATTAATAACATCCTCGAGCCGACGCCGGAAGCCAGAGCATGCCTTTCGGACGTAGTCCTCCGACATTGACTGCCATGTGCGTGTTATGGTTGACTTCAGGGTTTTCACACTAGGGTGTGATGTTTTGCAGGCTCGTGCTTCAACATATGCCCAAATCGAATAATCCAACGGATTAAGATCTGGACTGCTAGGGGGCCACAAATCCTTCGGCCAAAACTTCATGTTATCGTTCAACCATTGTTGGGTTCGATTGGACGTGTGACACGGCGCTCCATCCTGCTGTAGGACAACGTATTGGTCCTCGGAGAAGTTGGCCTTCACCCAGGGAAGCACTTGGTCCTTTAAAATACCGATATACACTTCGGTATTGATTTAAACTCCAGCATCAATGAAAACAGGCGGCATTTTCAAACCGTTGGACGCCACCAAGCCAAACATCATGACACCAGCCGGATGTTTGGTTTGAAATTTGAATTTCACTTTTTCCGGAACGTTCTCCATTTTCTGCGGTGAAATGAACCGGTCCGTGCGGCTGTTGGCCACAGCATCGATGCTGAAAAGCATTTCTTCGGAGAACAGGATTATCATTTTTTCCTTCTTCAACAAGGAAAGCAATCTCTTGGAACGAGTCACTCGTAGTTCCTTGACCCGGTCCGTAATCAAGTGGCGTTTCACTCTGGCTCTGGAAGATGCATGCAGGTCTTCTTTGATGATTCTCCGCGTGGATTTCTCCGAAATATTGGCTTCCTTTGCAAGTTTTCTTATGGAACGCACCGGGTTGCGAGCAATTTTTGCACGGACCGATTTGATCACGTTCGGCGTGCGTGCAAAGCGCGGACGTCCGCTTCCCGGCTTCCGCTGCTTAGGACCATCCTGCAGGGACTTTTTTATGCGGTAAACTGTTGCCAAATGGCACCCTACCACCTTGGCAATCTCTTTCGGCTTCTTCTGGGCGAGCAACAAACTGGTGATCACTTCTTTCGCGAACATTTTGACGAATTTGCAGTAAAACAAATATAATGTTTGGATGCAGCACTTGAAAGTAAACATAAACAAATACACTTTCGACAGAAATTAGTCACTAGCTACACGAATTAACCCAATACTCAAGTTTGAACATTTTCGCATTATTTTCTGCCGCACCCTGTAGTCTTGAATAGCATAGATCAAAAGGAAGAGAAACATGCAAATACAGTATGAAGCAAAGTCATAAGAGAGGACAGATCAATGCGAAACAATAAAGTTTACTATTTTTTCAAGCTTTGCTTCTTTGTGGGTGTGTGATAAACAAAATGGAGAAGCGATTAATGACGAATAAGATTAATAAGAAGAAGAAGCGGGTGTATTGCCGAAGCCGAACGTATAGACTGCGAAAGAAATTGGCAAGGACGCTAATGGAATTTGCAGCAAACCAGGTGCTAGTGCTGATACAAGTATTAGTTCTTAAACTTAACCATAATAGTAATAATATCGTGTTATTATTTAAACACACTTAATAATTTACATTCATTTCCACATTTACATACAGAAATTCAGTTTCGGAGAAGAGAAATGACATGTATCCAATCACATTACACTACCCTTTCCCATCCAAATAATTTGCTGTTTTCCCATAATCATGTTAACACACTTATACGACAAATACACAAGATATACAAATACAGATGCATTCTAACACACATGCATACTCAAACTTTCACAAGGACAAGAACACTACAATCATAACAACAGAAAATTACGTTGCAATTTTTGTTTACCTCTTTATTTACGAAATAAAATAGCGTATTCCTTGATTATAGAAATTAATCAAATAGCGTGGTAGAATGCAATATTGCGAGACGTGTCCGGATAAATAAAATACGTAGTGTATCAAGTTCGATATAACTTCGTTCCAACTTGGTATATCTCGTAATCCTGACCATCCAGACGGCTTCTGTCTTCGACAAAGGGGTCCAGTAAATCAAGGCCTTTTCATTGGTGACTATTAGTTAAGAATGTTATCACTACGCGGCGCTAGTGTGCAAGTAAATTTCTTAAAAATGCTTTATCTCTAGATCCTGACCAAATGGATGGTTTCTGTTTTCGATAAAGTTGTTCAGTAGGTCAAAGTCTTTTGATTGATGATTAATCGTTCAGCATTTAATATACTTTTTTATCCTGTCCATAAGGAAGGTTCCTGTCTTCGACAAAGTTGTTCAGTAGATCAGCGCCATTAGTTAGATGGGAAAAAGTTCAAAATTTTCTTACTACGCGACGGCTTACTGTACAACTTTGCCAAAGACAGAAATTTTCTTCACTGAAAAATTCAAGTATGCAGCGTTAGTATACTTTTGATTTCCGGTGCTTATCTTCTTCTGTGGTGTTTATACTTTTTCTAGTATATATAATACAAGAAGCGAATATACGTTGCTATGGGTGGGAACAGAAAGGCAGCCCTAAGTTTGAACCTTTGGACTGAAGAAATGATCCATGAAAAATTGAAATTTGTTCCATAAAAAACGTATTTATGACCCATAAAACTCTGATGAAAATCCATAAAAAAAATTGAAATGATTCATAAGTTACAGCAATGTGATCCATACTTTATATAAATTTTAGCAATAAAATGTCAAAAACGTACCGTTATATATCTAGGGGATGATCGATAAAAGTGTACGGATTACCCATAAACAAATTGCAAATGTTCCATAAAAGGTTCAATATCATTCCCTAAACTTGTAAAATTGATCCTTAGAATGTAACGTTTGTAAACTAAAATATATGCACATGATCAATAAATTATTGAAAATATTCCATAAATAAATCGCCAATGATCCATAATAGGTTTGAAAAATGAACCATAAACTTCTAAATATGGTCCATAGCAAATCAATTTTGTGCACCTAAAATAATATGTTTGATCCATAAATGATGCCGGAATTATTCCAATTTTGGGTTTACATTTTTTTTTTAAATTTTAAATACAGGGAAATCGATCTTTGACTACGCCATTACTCAGATTTATTAACATGTTCGTTCCTTCAGCTATGCGGCTTAAATATTGCTGTAAAAGAATGATAACTTTGGAGAAGATTTTAAATTTTCAGAAAGCTGACTTACTTTTGCGCTCTTACGTTCTTTAACGACCGCAACTGCGACACATG
The DNA here is from genome assembly GCA_024533555.2 of Aedes koreicus. Classification (NCBI taxonomy): domain Eukaryota; kingdom Metazoa; phylum Arthropoda; class Insecta; order Diptera; family Culicidae; genus Aedes; species Aedes koreicus. The sequence continues at coordinate 38,800 of JAHHFK020004256.1, forward strand.
TTTCCCAATAAATTTGGTAAAGAACTACGGCAGCCCTTAGTTGGCACCTTTAAAACTGAAGAAATGATCCATGAAAAATTGAAAATCGTTCTATAAAAACGCATTCTTGACCCATAAGACTCTGGAAAATCCACAAAAACATGATTCTGGTGAAAATCCACAAAAAAATAGAAATGATCCCTAAAATTCATTACTTTGAGCCATACTTTTAGCAAAATTTAGCAATAACATGTGAAAAATTAACCGTTATATATCAAGGGAATGATATATTTATCTTTCTTCTTGGTTTTTCATCACAAACCTTATTATAAACTTAAAGTGGATCCTTGACCATATTGTCCACTCCCAGAAAAATCCTAATTGTTCCTTACTACAGGTTCCTCCAAAAATGGTCCGTGAGTGGCCAATGGCTTGCTCAAGTCTATCAAAATCATAATTATGAAAAATCATGAAGATAGAGCTGCCGCACGGCATGTTTTGGAGTAAATGGCCTCTAATACATGTTCCTCCGGGGACGTTCAGGTGGTTCCGGGAGTAGCCAATATGGTCATGGACCCACTTTAAGTTTATAGTAAGGTTTGTGATGAAAAACCAAGAAAAAGGGGCGGTCACATGGCATGTCTTGAGTAAAATAATGAGTTAACCGCATCCAAGACCCTTCATCAGAACCTGTTTCACGGAAATTTCCATATTTCGGTCAATTTCAGGGCGATTCCTGTAATCAACATTTCATTCGCTTGGAAAATAGTTTGGCTTTACGTGCGTTTACTGAAAAAAAAGTTTGACAACGGTATCTTGTATAAAATCTCATCACAAATTCAACATGTGAGATAGCCTCTCCGGAAACCCGGAACAACTCCGGTGTCCGGGGGCCATGGCCAATTTTACATTACATTATTAAATTAATTTTCCAGTCGAATGCTTGTTGGCGAAATTAAATCGGATAATATTTCATGAAGTTCATGAAGAGCACTACAAAGTTGATCAAAAATTTGCCTGTCCTGTTTGCCTTATACCGGGCAAATGCTTGAATCAGTCGTTTGCCTGGAATCTAATCTACGCTATGTTAACACATCGGATGTCGGTAACATCGACCGCTTTCTGCCTCCTTAGTTCTTCAATCCTCAATACGGCTACGCAAAAACTCCGCAATCCTTCTTTAGCAGCAATATTTTATCCGGTTACCTAAAAGAACGGACATGTCACTAAATCTGAGTAGTAACGCAGTCAGGGATCAATTTTACAATCTTTATGGATCAAAATGAACAAAAAATAGTGCCCCAACCTGCAAAAATGCAGGCATGATTTATGGATTATACCATATAGTTTAGCGAACAAAACTGATTTACTATGTATAATTTTTATAAGCTTATGGTTCATTATTCATCATTTTATGGATCATTGGCAATTTATTTAAGGAAAATATCAAATAATTTATGGGACATGCGAATATATTTTGTTGCACAAGGGTTACATTCTATGGATTAATTTTACAAGTTTAAGGAAAGTTATTGATCCTTTTATGGATCATTTGCAATATGTTTATGGGTAATCCGTACACTTTTAACGATCATGCCCTAGATATAAAACGGTACGTTTTTGACATTTTGTTGCTAAATTTTATATAAAGTATGGATCAGAGCGATGAATTTTATGGATCATTTCAATTTTTTTTATGGATATTCACCAGAGTCTTATGGGTCAAGAATGCGTTTTTCATGACACTATTTTCAATTTTTTATGGATCGTTTATTACTTTTTATATGCAAAAGTACGTTTGCCGGAACAGAAATATGAAAATCGAGTAAAATTTGCAGCATAATGAAAGAGAAGGAGATTGAGAAGTTAAATTTTCTGTGCAAATAGTCAGGATCTCAAGATATAACAGCCCATCTCGAATGAACTAAAACGTCTACAGCAGACGTACAGTTTAAAGAGACGTAAATTCAAATATTCGCCAAGATATAGCATATTCTGGTAAATCCGTCTCATGCTAGCACCGTGTAGCGTGAAATTTTTTAACTTTTAGTTACCGATCAAAAGGTCTTGACCCACTGAACAACATTGTCTAAGACAGAAACATTCTATCTGGTCAAGATACCAAGATATACCATATTCCAGAATATAATTAGAACACTAGCATCGCGTTGTGAGAGAATCATAAAATGTTCGCCAATGAAAAGGCTTTGACCTAGTGAAGAAATTTGCTGAAGACAGTAACATTCTATGCGATCCGTATCACGAGATATTCGGGGAAGGAATTTGTTGCGCGTGTGCTCATGTTACAAAAGTTGGCGCGAGGGGTGAAAGGTTGAAAGAATAATGAGCGTACACCGTGTCCAATATATTCTGATACAATGTTCGTTTTCTATGTGGTCGCCTAACTACGCTAAAGATATTGTGAATGTATTGGTGTAATTCTTCTCTTAGATTGTGTAATTGAATACGTGCCATGTTTGCTTGTTTTCATTCAGTGTCTAGTGTCTGCTTGAACGTCTAGAAAGACTTTGTGTTGAACTTGACCTGCTGGTTCAGATCTTATCTTACGGACCGGAAACTTATTGTGAATATTGGACGCCACCAGCCCCCAGACGAACCACAAGGAAGCCACTTAGGGCCTCTGCTGTTTTCCATATTCCTATAAAACATAAAACATGACTGTAATATTGCTGATCAACCTCCTTCAAGCTACCCTTGACCAAGCGCTGACCTGCCGATTACATTTCAACAACATCATCTGCAGAGCTAACCGACAGCTTGAATTTATTTTCAAAATAGCAAACGAATTCCGCGACGGTCTCTTTACTGCGCTCTTGTGCGGTCGATCTTATAATTCAATGCTCTGGTTTGGTTCTCGTACCAGCCATGATGAATTAAAAGGATCGAAACAACTCAACGAAAATGTACAAGATCTTCTTCGTATTTATTCAAGCCAATTGATTTCACAATTCGCTTATTGTTTGCTCTCAACTTTGTGATCTAAATGCACTTCCACAGTTATTAATTGAGCGCTTTCGTTTCCAGGTACCATTTTTGCATAAGTATAATTTTGTGGCAAGTACAATCATCCGCTATGCCCAGGAAGTCGAGAAATTTTTCATAACGAAAAATTTGTAGCTGCGCTTTTACCGATTGAGCTAAAGGCCCAAGTAACATTGCTAAAACCATCTTGCTTTATTAAGTTTTATTAAAGCTTCATGAAAGCCACTTGAAATCAATTTGGTTTTATTATGGCACCAAGAGGTGCCAATAGGTTTCATATTTTAGTCAGGTTTATGAGAACCTACACAGCTTGTTTACAACGATCTTAAAACCCTGTTTCTCAAATCCTTTTTCCTCCTATCAAAGGTTTTATTTCGACTTTATGAACTCGTAAAATGCTGTATTGAAATGCCGTTTTAGGACTCATTGATATTATCTTATTATGGTCAGTAGAAAAAGCATTTTAAAATCATTTTGCCTACAGTAAAGGCATTAAACGGCAAATTGGCATTTAAGGAAGTCACCATAAGACCAAATAGTTTTATAATTGTCATTGCGAAGAAAAATTGGCTTTATGGCAAAACTGTGATTATTTTTAAATCGCCATATTGGAATATAAGAAAAAATTTAAATGTGTAAAAATAAATGCATAAAATTTTCAATGATATGCAAATAAACTGTAGATCGGAGACTTATTTCGGCATTCTTTTAGATAATCTCATCCAATTTCAAGCACTTTTCAGGAAATTCATGATTAATTTATTGAATGTATTTTTTTAAATTTGATTTATGTTGTTGTAAATTCGCATAATTTCCAAGGCGCATTAATTTTCGGCTCTTATCGCGCCAATATTCACCATAAAAATAATTGCGCATATAATTTGGAGCATAATACGCTGTAGAAAACACAATTTGTTGTGGATATTTAGCTATCAAACAAAATTTCCCGCAACACTAGACCTTTTTTTACTGCTAAATGAATCAGAAGAGCAGAGAATCGAACAAAGCAGAACAACAAAAAACAACCTCGATTTCGCAGTGAAGTTTGACAGCTGTGGCCATTTGGCGGCATGCTGGTTTTAATGGCAGCCAATAGGTTTAATGAAGGTTCTCAAGTGGTCATAACATCTTTCACTAGAACATTTTCAAAATCTTTATGTTCTTATAAAGGTTTTATTAACTTGTTTTCACAACCGTCTATAGAGTGGGCCATTTTGTACAAATCACGGTTTTAAAGAAGCATAGAGGAGGTGTTGGTAGACAAAACAGTTTTGAATGTAGTTTCATCAACAAAGCCGGGAGGAGTGTTATACGGCTGGAATAAAACTAAAATTGTTACTTGGGGGCACATATTATTGGGGACGCCTTCTCAACAAACGCGAAGTTCTTCGTGCGGCTGTTATCCATCCAATCGAGAAATACTTCCGTCGTCCCGATGCATTGCACCAAAATTGCGTTCCAACTGGAGCACATTTCTTCAAAATCATGTATGGATGAACATATTGGCCCGTGGCAGACTTGCACATCATCACGGACGTAGTTTCTCCACGTTCCGCCGAGGAAATTGATCCCACCTGCTCCTTCACTTTTAGAGCGGCGATTTTTTGGTTTTTTAATGGAACCCTAAAACGAATATTTTAAACAAAATTGCTATTGAGACGTGGGTTAAATTATAGAACATACTGTGCTGATTCCGGTCTCGTTCGCATAAAATATTTAAGAAGGTGCAAATCTTCCGTCTTCCACAAAAATTCCAGTAATTCGAAAAATGTGTTGCCTGTTGGTTTGGCTTTCGGAAGCCTAGTTTTGGATTTCGTTTAAGAAAGTCGAGAACCCAGTCACATTCTGCCATTTATTTTTTTTATTAAAAGGATTTATTAAAAGGATGAAGAAGCAAATTCTTTTCGGCTAGCTCGAATTCAAGCCTTTGCGCATCCTTTTTAGTAACGCTGTAAAAGCGACTCTTCAAACCTAAAAGGGTCTGCACCAATTCATTTTCCTGCTCAACAATGAAAACGGTGTCCTTCGGCCCCGAACTCATGGACGTCATGGTTCCGCAAATGCCGTATTTGACCGCAGTGGCACGGACGACATTCTACAATCCGTTTGTAGAAGCGTAGCATAAAGGGTGATACGGTCAAAATTTGGTCAAGGGAAAACGCGTGTAAATCGGTGAAATTGTTTATTTAAAAAATCAAATTAAATTTCTTTTTCAAGTTCAATTAGTATAAAATTCAGGAAAAATATTCAGTTAGGCTTCCGCTTTTCCAAATCCGAATTGCCGGGCCTTACGCTTGACCCCTGCCATCAGATTTTGTACAGCCACCTTGTCCACCTTCTTCGCCGCAGAAAGCCAGTTTGCCTTGAACTGCTGCTCGTCCTTAGCAGTTTTTTTGGTCTTCTTTAGGTTCCGCTTGACAATAGCCCAGTATTTCTCAATTGGGCGGAGCTCTGGCGTGTTGGGAGGGTTCTTGTCCTTGGGAACCACCTGCACGTTTTTGGCGGCGTACCACTCCATGGCCTTTTTACCGTAATGGCAGGATGCCAAATCCGGCCAAAACAGTACGGAACAACCGTGTTTCTTCAGGAAAGGCAGCAGACGTTTATTCAAACACTCTTTCACGTAAATTTCTTGGTTGACAGTCCCGGAAGCTATGAAAATGCTGCTTTTCAAGCCACAGGTACAGATGGCTTGCCAAACCAGATATTTCTTTGCGAACTTTGACAGTTTCGTGTGCTTGAAAATATCTGCTACCTTTCCCCTTCCTTTTGCCGTATAAAACTCCTGTCCCGAAAGCTGCTTGTAGTCGGCTTTGACGTAGGTTTCGTCGTCCATTACCACGCAGTCAAACTTCGTCAGCATCGTCGTGTACAGCCTCCGGGATCGCGCTTTGGCCGTCGTATTTTGTTTATCATCGCGATTTGGAGTCACTACCTTCTTGTAAGTCGATAGTCCGGCTCGTTTTTTGGCTCGATGCACAGTTGTAGACGATACACCCAGCTTATTTGCGGCATCTCGGAGAGATAGGTTAGGGTTTCGCTTGAAACTACCGGCAACTCTCTTTGTCGTCTCAGCGGCTTCCGGTTTTCGATTTCCCCCCGATCCAGACTTCCTGGCTGTCGACAAACGTTCCCCAAACACTTTAATTACATTTGTAACGGTTGATTTGGCAACTTTTAGCGATTTTGCCAACTTTGCGTGCGAGTAGCTCGGATTTTCGCGATGCGCGAGCAAAATTTTGATACGCTGCTCTTCTTGCTTGGACGGCATTTTGACAACTGAAGAGTGAATTCCAAAATCAAAATAGGAGCAACATTCTACACACACACACACACCTTCAAAATGAGGGGTGTTCAGGTTTTTTAAATGCAAAATTGAAAGAAATACGTCAAGTTGATATTGACCAAATTTTGACCGTATCGCCCTTTACCTGTGATTAAAAAATAGATTGCATTGATCCCTCTTACCCTACACAATTTTTGCAAACCCTCAGTGTTTTTCAACAACAATATATTTTACCTGTATCTCTCCGTGTGCAGGTCCGTTAAGTTTAAAACAACCGAAATGAACGAAAACACAAGCAGAAATCCTTCTTCATACAACCAAAATATTAGATCCATATGCAAAATTGTTGCCTGCTCAACCCCCATTTTTTTGCAGTTTTGACAGGTGTAAACTCTCATAGGGTGGCTCGAAAACCATGGAGATAGGATGGCATTGATCATTGATAGAAACCGTTAGTGTTAGATCTCGTCACATTTACGTCCTCCCCACCATCCCCCTTCCTGAAATTTGAGCTAATTATGACGAGTTAAAATATTTTTAACCATACATAGAAATTTGTCCGAAGATTAACCCATCACGTTACTTGATTCCATTGTACCTAAACCTGCCCACTAAACATAGAGTCACCTCAAAATGATATCCATTTTAAACACCAGCTATGGCCAAACCACAACAGCCACTACCACCAACATTACCCGCTGTTACTGGCATGCCACACGTTAGTGTGTAGATATGGCCAGTAAATTACTATCATGACCGGTGCCGCGGATAGGCTGTTTACCGTCTGCATGTATATAATTTCCACTTCATACTTCGACGCTCAGGCCATCTATCATCGCGTGTACGTTCCAGTAGAAGACACCGACACCATTGCACCGTCGCCGCGCTCAATGTCTCGATCAGCCGCTCGGTGACATAATAATTTCGATGCGATTTTTTCCGCTGAACTCAATTTCGATTTTCAGCATTGCCAAAATTTACCCCAAAAAGCAAAGTTGCTCAAAACACACATTTTAGTATGATAAAAATAGCGTTCAGAAAAAAAAAACCTATTGCGAAACGAATTACAATGATCGGCTTCTTCGTTGGCATCAATATCGCAGAGAGGAAGGGACTTGAGCGGAAAGAAATATCATCGATTTTTTTTTCTATGATCTCAAGGACTTCATCATCGCCATCGAATTGTGAAAATACCGCCTCCTCAGATGCCATTGACTTCTGAACTGATTTGGGTCTCATAAGGCGCGAGCGTGTGTGTGAGTGTGAGCGTGTGGTTGTCGGTCGTCTGGTATCATGGAAGCGGATTGATCATTGAGGATGAGGCGAAAAATAAAATATAACGAGATCGAGTTTCCGATTTGAAGCCGGCATTTTCAAGGTTGAGTTAATGGCTCGATCGCAGCGAAGAGACAAGTGTGGAGTTCCCATATCAGGAGAAGATCTTACGGATGAAGTGGCGTCAGTGTGCCCACCTGGTTCTTATCTGCTGGAGAGAATGTTCATTATCGCTGTTTTATGGTTGAATCCCACGGAACAAACAACCATCGTATGTCGTTGCCTTTCACAGAGAACTCTCGACAGTGACGCTTTTGGGACGTCGATAGCTGCGGAGGAGGCTGTATCTAACTGGTGCGTGGGTCAACCTGCTCCATCGAGGTTCCATAAAAAGAATGATCAACGATCGGTTTTGGGGATCGAGTTTTCAGCTTTGACCGTTTCACGCTGGTTGAACCGAACTCAAGTTACCGTGAACGAGGGAAACGCGTCCCCTACATGGGAACACATAAATTGACATAATAGAATGTTTGAGGCTGTGATTTAATTTCTACTGCTGGTCTCATCCGCTGTTCTGGTGAAGCATTTTTCCAGCGGTTAGTTTTTGCGATCGTATAATGCACACGGTGCTGTATTTGACAGCTGCGGTGGATGTGGTTTTGTGTGACCTGTTTGTGTGAGTTTAATACCTGTAGCCAAAGGGGAGTAATTTGTGGTTCCCCGCTTTAACAACGCATCTCCGTTTGCGATGACACACATTTGCATATGAATATAGAAAGACTTGAATTTCGAACTGTATTAGAGTGTAAAACTCAATGTAGACTCAATGTTAAAATGATTTTTCAATGACTGTTCCGCATTTTGTGGTGCCACAAAATATTTTAGGACCACATCAAAATTTCAACTACTTCATACCTTTTCTAATATTGAGGCTAAACGAATTTCCATTTAAACTCAGAACTATCATAATACCGAAAACTTTCATACCCCTAAAAAGCCGTACAAGAGTGAAGTGATGTACATTCTGTTCTGTTAATTTAAGACCACCTGATATTGTTCAGATATCATAGGCAATAAGTTTGCTTTTATTGGTATATGCAGTCGGATGGTCTAGTTGTAGTTGATTTTGCTTCAATGTTAATTCAGTCTTTACATATATTTGCAGTGTCCAGTTAAGACCAGTAGTGTTTACGTACGTTTTGATTTTTTTTTATCAAAAACAATCATTATGCTGAAGGGAAAAGTACTTACGGATAGAGAGAAGAGCAAAACAGTGGCATTCCATCTAGATTGAGTCGAACTGACCGGTCACATCAAGTGGTACTAAAATATTTAAAACATTCTGGAAAAAGATGGAAATCAAAGTTTTCCGGACGGGAAAAAACATGAACTCGTTAGAGCTGTTTTGAATTCTCAACAATCGCTGAACTTGTACGTTTTTTTGGATGAATGTTCGTCAAATTCGGTCAAAAGTCTGTACATAACAAGGGACAAAAAAGCAAATGCTCCAAACCTAACTCCTTTTCATATTGAGATATGCTTGAATTTCTCAAAAGCCAAAATGAATCAACAGTGGAACATGGTAGGTTGTCAGTAGGACTTATTATTTTATGCCATTTTAGTGTCTTTATGCCATGTTAATAAAAATAAGTACTAACGCTCTTTTATGCAAGCACTAACGCTCTTTTCTCTTCAGTGAAGAGAGAAAATCCAATTTGGATGGCTTCGACTGATTTAATGGATACTGGCGTGATTTGTGGACAGAGAAGCAATGCTTTACCACCCGGAATTTCGGTGGCAATTCATGCATGGTTTGAGCAGGATTCTATGCATCTGGAAAGCTAGACCTTGCTTTCACGTCGTCCAAACTGAATAGCAAGGACTATGGAGGTGCTAGAAATGAGTTTTTTACCGTTCGCGTGCAAATTTCGACGTAAAGAGTTCACTTTTCAGCAGGACAACGCTCCAATTCACACGAGCAAGGAAACCAAGCAGTGGTTAAAGGATCGCAAAATAGATCTGCTTGACTGGTCATTTCGATCTCCTGACCTGAATCCAGTGGAAAACTTCATCGGAATCCTGGTAGGCATAATGTATGCTGAGGGTAAGCAGTACGCCACTGTCGATGAACTCATATAAGCTTTTTCGGAAGCATGAGAAATATTGAGAAAACAGTGCTGCTAACTAAGTTAACAGTATGCCAAACCGAATGTTCAAAGTTATCAACAAGAATGGGAAAGTGACCGATTATTGACAAATAAATGTAAATGTTTTAATTCCTAATTTTTTCTCACGTCAAAATTTCAAAATTTTTTGGCGGTTTGTGCGTTCGGCTGGTTGGGTTTGGGGTGGTATTGGTGGTTTGTGGAATTTTTTTGGTAGTTCGTTTCTCCAGTCTGGTCAGTTATAGATATATGGTTGGGTCTTCAAGCCGTAGAGATGTGGTTGGGTTGGACCTCTGCGGCAGGGAAGAAGCAGGACCCTCTTGCTTTTAAACTAAGATTTAAATTTAATTAAAGGCGGAAAAGAATCTTCACACTACCAACCAAGCATGTAAATTTTGGTGTCCTGAGACCGCCACATACAAGTGGCCTTTAGGACAAAAGAATCAGTCGAAAGAGACGAGAAAATCAATTCAATCAAACACAACCTTTGTTGGGATGCGTCTGTTTCTGTTTCGGGACACATAATTTTACATGAAATCTTTGTTTACGTTCTATGAAGTAAATCAAATTTGTATAATGTCTCGTGTAAAATTGATAATTTCTAAGTGTGTGTTAAATTAAAAATAAATTAAACACAGTTAATAACATTTTGACAGTCGTCAGTTAAAACTACAGTCGGAAAGAAAATTATAAGAACTGAAATTTAACACAGATTGAAGGTATATCATTTAATTTTCAACTGAATTGAATTCATGCATTCAAGGTCTGAATTCATTTGCATAAATAAATAAATAATTGCAAACTTCTTATTTCATAACATTAAATCGTTTTGAAAAGAGCATTAGTTGTTGAAAAATCTACGAACAAACTTTCATTAAATAAATGATTTTGGTTTCAACGATTTCTTTTTCACTGCGACATTAATTCATTCTCGCTGACAGATCAACAGCTGTTTTCAATCAGCATTTTTAAAGATCTTTCTGAAAACAACAGCAGTAATAATATCGAGATGATTTTATTATTTCCAGCCAAGTATATCAACCGGACTTTAATTTGGAAAACAAATAATCTAGCATTTGCGCTGAGCTTTTGGCTCACTTTGTTTGCTATGGTTTACTGGCGTTAGTGAACAAACTTGTAAATTTACATTTTTATGTAAGCTCTCTCTTGTCACGGCACACGGCCCTACCCAGGTAACCAATAAGCAGTTCCAAAGCGTCTTAACGGCATCCTATCAAGCAATCAAGTCGCCTTAAATGCAACATAAATGCCGCTTTTAGCCTAATATGCGGCTGCTTTACTGCAATGCTATGATAATGCTTCATTAATGCTATTTTGCATTCGAAATGCTTATTACAGGCTACAAGCATTTAAATAGCATTTGAAATTCAACTTTACAACATATAGCATTCAAGATGCTGACATAATGCTAATATAATGCTTGTAGCATCTGAAATGCAGATTTAGTGTTGATTTACTGCATATGCTAATGCTTATTGGTTACCTGGGTAGGCACACGGGACGACAATTACCTATTTCTTTTCTTAGCAAAGAACCCTACTTAGCGGCAGACTAGCTCATTTGAAAAATGTGTAAGCAAAATTATCAACTTGAACTATCAATAAAGCGTATTTCTAGAAGTAGCTAGCATCTTTCAAACACAATTTGCTCTAATATTGATGGAGATTTTTTTGTGTGTTTGTGAGTGATTGTTTGTTTACCTGCAAAAAAGTTGTACATTCGATTTGTTTCGGTTAAGTTGATAGCGAGAATTGATCTGGAAACGCGAAAGAGAATTTTGCACATTTGGTGGATCGGATAGGATACCTTCACCTAAAAGTTGAAAAGGGGGAAAAAGAAAAAAATTGATTTTGTTGTTTTATTTTGGATGGTGGTGAGGGAGTCGAAAATGTATTGTAGAAAGGGGGATGGTGGGGGGGGGGAAAAAAAAAAAAAAAAAAAGGGGGGGTGGTGTTTTTGTGTGTTTTTGTTGTTTTTTTTTTTTTTTGCTCGGGGGGGGGGGGGGGGGGGGGGGGGGGGTGGTGTTGGGGGGGGGGGGGAGGGGTGTGGTTTTTTTTTTTGGGGGGGGGTTGGGGGGGGGGGGCGGGGGGTGGAGGGGCTTGTTGTTTTTTTGTTTTTGTGCCACCACCAGATCTTTATTATTTTGTGTGTGTGTGTGGTCTTTGCGTTTGTTTTGTTGTGGGAAAAAAAAAAAATTCATATATTTACTTTTTGCTTTGTGTTTACCAATTGATAAACCGATCGGCATCACGCTTAGGCGAAAATGTTCAAAACAAGCATCGAAATGATCCTGAGGCTTGGAACTCTCTTCTTTATTTCATAGAATTTAAAGCTTACTGCTTTCTCAATAAGCTTATTGCTCGGTCTCAGTTTAGTGTTCTGAATTCCATTTTTTAATTTAGAGCTTTCGATGCACAAATTTAGAGCATTTATGCACGAATTGTGCATTTTGTGGCAAGCAAGCAACGACAAAATGTTCTGATATCCATTTTGAATAATAGAACTTGTTTTTAAATGGAAATTTTCGTCTGCTCGGGTTGCGGTCGTCAGGTTTCTTCATCAAAAGTACGATAATACGCTCAGATTTAGCATGAAATATGTTTGAATAAGAGATGGCTGCCACTGTATACGAAGCATGAGTCTCCTTCTCTTTTCCGACCATAAAGCCTGTCCACGTTAAATTTTGGACACTAAGATAATGTCACCGATAAAAATTCTAGACATAATTCAACAAAACCGATTGTTTATTTCAGTATAATAGAGTTAATAGTAAATAGAGTAAAATTCTCGAACTTTCTGTGGTACATCCACCCTCAGATTCCGTACAGTATCCTCAGTTACGCTAGTGGTGGCGGTTCTCCACCTTCTATTGAAATTGTCGATTCCATTTGCTTTCTTATTAGTTTCGAAGAGTTTCCGATTAACAAGAGCCCAGTATTCTTCTATCGGGTGAAGTTCTGGGCAGTTAGGCGGATTGGCTATTTTTGGCACTTATTTGACCTCTTGTGCCTTATACCATTCTAGGAAGAATTTTGCATAGTGAAAAGTGGCCAAAACAGAGCTGGAGAGTCGTAGCTTCTTAAAAACGGTAGCAGCCGATTTTGCAGACCTTCTTTCTCGTACACTCGTACACTTATGGATTTTCGAACACAACTACATATGGTCTGCCAAATCAAATACTTCTTAGGTAACTTAGGCCCCTTTCCTTGTCCGGAAATACTCGGCAATGGTTTTTCTTTCCACTGAGTTATAAGAAACTTTCATTCATTTTTAATTCAAAATTATATTGACTAAAATCATTAAATTTATTGCTTTGTATTAGCTTTGTGTATTTAAACCATATGAATAAGAATTTGAATTGAATAGTCATTTTGTTCATTTGGATAAAATAACCGATCACTTGTTTCAGAAACGGAATTAATAAATATGGTGTATGATATTTGCAGTTCTTGGCCAATGTTACAACTTTGTCAAACAGTACATTGCCCCAATAGAAAGTGTTATATTCACTGGCATATTCAATGATTAAGAGGTCTTAGGTTTTAATGTTAGAGAAATACATTGTGAGACAAATTTACGAAAATAATCATGATATTTTGAAAATCAGCTTCTGGGACAAGTTATCAGCAAATATTATATTTTCGGTTTACGGCATGGCCATCAGAGCCATCTTCGATTTTCCATGATCTCATTTCAGGTGCTGAATCGCGTTTTGCGGAGCGGTTCCTTGAGTCGAACGAATAGGAAAAAGTCGCAGGGAGCCAAATCAGGTGAATTTGGGGCTTGCTGAATGGCATTTGTTTCGTTTTTAGCCAAATGGTCTTGGATAACGATGGCATTGTGTGACGGTGCGTTATGATGGTGCAAGATCCACGAGTTGTTTGGCCGAATATCCGTTTTTTTGGCAAATTGCTTCACGCAAACGTCTCATAACGCCCAAATAATACTCCTTGTTGACGGTCTGCCTTTGTGGATAGCATTCATGATACACAAGACCCATGTAATCCATGAAAACTGTGACCATCGCCTTCTTTTTTCGACTTAAAACGAAGTGGTGTTCGCTTGATGTCTGGATTGCGTGTCATACTCATAAATCCACGTCTCGTCTCCAGTAAAAATCCATTTGATGAATGTTACGTCAGCTTCGGCCTTGGAAATCATGTCTTTTGTGACGTCAACGCGGTCCCTTTTTTCTTGAAATTCAGGCCTTTTAGCACCAGCTTTGCAGCTTTGTGGCCTAAATAATTTACCAAAATGTCTTGAACGGATCCAAAATCAATTTAACAACTCCTCTGCCATCTCTCTTATGGTCAATTTGCGGTCTACGGTCATCCATTCTTTGATTTTGTTGATGTTTTCGTCGGTCTACCTGTTTTCGACGGCCTACCACTTCTCGTTCATCCTCGTTCACGGACTCACTGCCACTTTCAAAACGTTCCTGCCAGTGATAAACGACTATTTTCTTCAGAGTATCGTTGGCGAATCACTTTTTTAACATTTTCAATGTCGTTGCACCATTGAAACCGTTTTTAACGCAAAATTTAATACAAACTTGTTGTTGCAAATTCAATTCCATTTTGAAAATTGTACAAAATCGACAGATGTGGCAACCTAAAAAAACGAAAACTCAAATCGGGTGACTGAGAGTGCCACACGGTGGTGATTCCGGGAACTTTGTTTAACGTTGGACTACGTTTCTCTTTTCTATACCAGGTGTTATTTCAAAATTTTGAAAAATGAGAGCGTTACGCAAAAGTGAAAGGTTTTTGAACGCTAACAACTCTCGTCTGACTGAACAGAATGACTTTACTTGTACACCATTTGATCAGAAAAACTTACAAATGTTTTGGATTAAAATTTCAAATAAGTGCTACAAATATACCTCGATAGTACGAACATCAACTTTCTCACTTCAAATCGCATTTGCTTAAAAACTACTGGTTGTACTGAAATCTAATACAACCAAAAAAAGAGCAACCTTCTGCTCTTTCTTTTGGTTGTATTAGATTTCAGATAAAATCAGTAGTTTTCATGCAATTTTGATTGGAAGTGAGAAAGTTGATGTACATACTATCGAGGTGTACCTGTATCAGTATAAGTAGTTCAATTTTTTTTCTTAAAAATTACCTAGTTTTGCTCCCTTACAAATCTGCATGTGAACAGGTTGAAAATATGGTTTTCCCTTTTCGGGTCCTCAAAAACGGGTAACAAATGGTTCAAATTGTCTTCTTCTTTTTATTTCATTTAGTTTCATTCCATGTTAAAACAGCAATAGCCACACCCCTCAGCTGCAAAATTATTTTGCTTTGTTGCCGGTTTCTGGTTTTATAACTGAAGCCCGTCCCCTCTTATGAAATTTGCTTCCTACTGCATTCTCGTACCTCTCTTCTTTGTAGCCAATGCTATCAACACCAGTATAAAACACACGATTTGAACAAAAATGATTTCATTGGGATATTCAAGTTCGATTGAGCGTTCGTACAGTTGTGTTTTTCGCTCTCTCGTTACGAAGATTTTTTCTCGTTTTTTTTTTCTATCTCATCCGTTTTCTCGCGATTGCGCGTTTCGCTTGCCGTCGGCCATTCACAGTGACGAAGAGTTTAATATCCTGATTGAATACAGCACATGATGGTGTCCTGCTGGCCAAATAAATCGAAAATATAAACTTATTCCTCAGGCGTGTCATAACCATTATCCTTTTCAGGACGACTAATTAAATTTTACAATAAAAGAGTTTGAGTTTAAGTGAAATGTTCGTAATTTATCCTGAACACCCTTGGCATTTTATCAAAAATAGTACATTTTGGATTGTTTGAGGCATTCAGTCGAGAATGGTAAAGTCGACAGAGATTTTTCATTAAACCTCGAACTGAATTTTTTTTTTTCATTAAACTGAACTGAAATGGCTCGGTTTGTAGAAAATTTCATAAGAAGGGACGGGTCAAGCAAAATAATAAAAACATTGTAACCTTATTTAATCAACCGTATGTGTTATGATATTTACATATAAATAAGATGATACCATTATTACTATACACCAACGCGGTCCTACGTGAGCCTTGCTGTAACATCCCTGGTATAACCTACTTCTAATTTTTTATCAAGGTAGTTTGTTATTGATATGACGATTTTTTTGATATATATATGGGCTATTTGTACACAGGCCCTCAAACAGCTGTATCTTGTAGAACAGTATTTGTACTGTCCCCATTCAACCTTTCTCTCATTCTTAAGCTCGATTCAAAGTAAATCTGGACACACGGTTTAATACACCACTGCGTCCCTGGTGGTTGGAACAAAAAACGTTTGACAGGCATGTGTTGATGTTTCATTGACGAAGAAATTGGTGAAATATTTTTGTCTTTTTATCCATTCGACATTTTGTACATTTGTAGCTTCAACCTTTCTATCTTTGTCATTCGAGCTTTTATCTTTTGACCTTTTGCCTTCCGACGTTTTGGAGTACAATCACTCTCGTTCCATTTATTGTGCCAAATACACCAATGTTGCCTGCCAAGCAGTTGAAGTAACATCTAATAAAAAAACCCATCTTCCTCAATAATATTAAATTATGCCGATTCTTATTTGAAAAGTGATGTTCCTAAAAAATTGTAGCTGAAAACAATTTATTAGATTAAAAAAGAAGCTTTCTATAGTGGAATTTAACGGAATTTGCTCGTGTTTACTAGCGATAGTTTGGAAAAGTGTTTCAGTTTTTTATTTTTACTTATTTTTAAAATAAATCAAGCGAAGTGTTAAATTTTCCTAGTTACTAGTTCCTAGTTTTCGTTCTACTATGGTCTGTATCCGCAATAATCCGGACACCTCATAACATGAATAAAACATAAATTTCGCATTATATTTCCGTCGTAGTTGTTTATTTCAGATTCATGGGATGTGTTTTAACAATTCGTGAAGACAAAACATAGTTATTCGGTATTTGCATAAAATTTTCGAACTTTGCACTTAACTCCGTCCATTAGGGTTTGTACAGACTCTTCAGAAATCGTAGAAGCCGTCTTTGTCCAAATTTGCTGGAAGTGTTTGATGTCTTTGATTCCTTGCTTCTTTCCAGAAAGCTTCCTCTTCATCAGAGCCCAATATCTCTCGATTGGTCGTAGCTCTGGGCAATTTGGCGAGTTTGAGGTTTTTGGTACAATGTTCACTTGATTTGCTTGGTACCACTCCATCACAGTTTTAGCATAGTGGCATGATGCCAAATCGGGCCAGAACAAAGGTTTTTCTTTGTGACTTTTGATGAAGGGTAGCAATCGCTTCTGCAGACACTCTTTCTGATAGATCTCCTTGTTGATTGTGCCTGTAGTGACGAAAATATTTATTTTTATTGCCACACGTGCAAATTGCTTGCCACACAAGGTATTTTTTGGGAAATTTCGATGCCTTCTTCGTTCTGAAATGCTCAGCTGTAGCATTTCTGGCCATAGCAGAATAAAAAGCCAGCCCTGGAAGCTGCTTGAAATCCTCCAGGACATAAGTTTCATCGTCCATAACAACGCATGAAAACTTCGTCAAATATTCGCAGTACAAACGTCGAGCCCGTGATTTTGCTGCCAAGTTCTGTTTGTCGTTGCGATTTGGAACTGTTTTTACTTTATACGACTTAAGTCCCAAACGTTGTTTTGATTTTTGGACAAAACCAGGCGACATCCCTATTTTACGAGCCACCGTTCGAATGGGAGAGATTTGGGTTTTTCGTTAATATCCTTTTCACCTTTCGGTCCATGACAGGATCAGCGCGTCCAATGTTTTTGTCACTTCTCGGTTTCCTCTCCACCGTCAAACGTTCCGAAAATGATTTGAGCACATCGTGAACAGTGGATTTAGGCAAATCCAATGTTTTTGCAAGGTCCCGTATTGACAAGTCAGGATTTGCCGTACGCCCGTACAAAATTCGCTCGCGAACTTGTTTTTCTTTCGTCGCCATCTTGAAAACTAAACATGAAATGTAAACATCAATCATAGTCTTTTTCATCAAAGACTCTCAGCTATACCACAGTGAAATTTTTCATTCCTACGTGCAATATTTCAAAAGTTACAATGATTTGAAGGTGTCCGGATTAATGTGGATACAGACCTTAATACGCTCGTAAAAGAGTTTTAAAAAAAGTGTTTTTAATAAAAGTGAAGTGAAAACAATGTTCCGTAAGCGCAGATAACAAACATTTTCCTGTGTCATTACGTCCATAGCAATTCCCACATAAAATGCAAAGAGCCAGTGCAGTTCAAGTTCCCATCCAATAGCGCTAAAATTGTTGGTGTATGACTAAGACGGACTTTGAGATCGTTTGAGTGGAGTGCAGGTGAAACGATATTCAGAACCACCTCAAAAATTCATATTCATCTTCCGTTGTGATGACTAACGCGAAATAAATTTCATTCTAAACACAAGGTTTCAATCATTCCTTGGAATTAGTAGAAGGGTGTGACTAATCAGTAATAGTCATACTAGAGTCGATAGCGAAAGAATAGCAAAAATAAATTATAATTATTTTAATTCTTAAGCAACCACAAAAGTAATATTTTTGTTCAAATTTGTATGAATCGAACAAGAAATCGTTATTAAATCATCGATGGCTTGAGTTACTTCTAATAATGAACCAGACCTAGAGTTCTGTTTTCATTCATATTAAAAGATGTTGAAACAGTTTTGCGCCAGATTAAATGTGATTAACACCCGGATTTAGTGAAGGTATGAAATTTTGATAGTCGCTATCAGCAAGTCTCTTCTCCTCCTCGTTAAAACAGAAACCCAACCTTGAACTTTTTTCACACCGGTATCCAAATAAAAAGAGAGTGAATGTCTCACAAACCAGTCGTAAACTAAGACACGTTCGATGTCTATGTGTATGCACCTTCAAGAGCGGGGCCGGAATAATTGTCCACGGTACTAAGCTTGTTAAGATAAAATAACCGACTACTCATGGGTAAATCCTGCATGCAGTTGTGTGAAAAGTATCACACCGTACAGCTACGAGCGGACATCGCAAATATAAATACCTCTTCGTGTGCTTAACTAACCCCTTGAACACATGTACAGATGTTGAAGCTGCGAGATCGGCACTGTTTGAATGTGAGGTTTTACTTTTTAGCAGGTTGAGAAATTTGACGTTGTACGCTGCAGACATCTTTCTCTCGCCAAGTTGCTTTGTGTGAAAGGAAAATCGCAAACTTCCAGACACCACGCACCGGTTGACCTTCATCTTCGCGATGGCCATTTATCTTCCCCCCGACTGCGGGATGATGACAACTATTCCATACCAGTACATATAGCAAGGCAACGGATTCCGTCGATACCGTTTTTTTTTTAAGAATCTTTCATCCAATTCCAGAATGACATGGTTTGGTGAGTCAAGAATTCTGAACAAGTGTAACATATGCACATAAATCTTAAACACTCACACAGCGCAAACATGTGTGCCACACCACATAGCACGAGCTACGAATGAGCCAATAATTATCATCGTGATGATTTTTTTTTTGTTTTCGTTAAACAGGTACCCAACGGTTATTGATTTAAAATGTTAACTGATTTAATTGCCCGTGCTGTTGCTGTTCAATGCTTTCGAGGACCGGTTGCCGAGGTAAAAGGCTTTAATAAAACAAAAGCGGACTGCCCTTGCGAGAGATCTGCCGGTGAGGTGATCCGATGGTAATGAATTGCATTCGCCCTGGTATGCCCCTATGGTTGTGATACATTCTCTTACATTTGCGCTGCTCGTTCAACTTTCTTAATAATTTCATCAACAAACTTCCTCGTCGAACCGAGGCCACTTGGCCGGAATTGATCCAGTTCTTAAGCATTTTATCTCGCAGATATGATGTGCGGTAAAAGCTCATAAACACACTGCACAAATGCCCCAAGAGGGAAATCAGACCGGACTCTCGGCAGAGTGATCGTGAAAACCTGTCCCATCCACTTTTCATGTTGTGCTACTTCTCCTGTTTAGGTCTATCACAGCACAGTGTAGGAGAATCTTTTCCCTCTCGCGATCAGACATCAGGTAACTAATAGAGAGCTAGTCAGGTACTCGCTGCAGCTTAGATTGTGGTGGCCCTGGTTTTCCGGTTTGGATCCCAGAGCTGACCGACATCGAAAGCGAACAAGAAACCGAGTTGCATATTTGGGTTAGCGTCAGAGTGCTGGTACGTGCCTTGATTCACTGATATATTGGACATTTGCATCAACGCCATTCGGGGGGAGAATCATCTGATGCCGCTCTCTCTGATTCTACGTGCACGGACGAGGCCTTATAAATAGCAACGACCTTTCCTCCCCCAGCCGATAGACTAGGCAAGTCGGTGGTGAAGGGTTCAAAACCACCTTAAATGACCCCAGGCCAGCGGCGTGGCTTTGACATTTCCCTCCGTTGCATGGGATGCGCAAACGGAAGTGTATTAGCTAATGGGGTGCACGTAAAAGGAGATTTTATCTAGCCACCGACCGAAGGCAACGTCAAAGTCATAAAACGGAAAACAAGTGGCTTCCGATAGCCAGAGAGCCACTTGTTTGTCGTGCGGATTTATGGTTTCAAGTGGACCCTCGAAAGGTTGTTGGTTTTAATTGATTTGCTCGCCGCGATGGCCCCAAACGTGCATTAAGTGGGTAGCGAAGGTTTCCAATGCGTGTGCATGTAAATGTCTCCTCGCCGTCATTCACTTACTCTTTTCCGACATGGCGTGTACCTTAACCCGAACACGTCGCTGATGCAACCTGTATGACTGTCTGACTGACGTCGTGGCTTAACGGAAACCCAAGCAAAGTCGCACTACCGTTTGTTGGCTGTTTCCCCGGTGGTTGTTTTTGGCGCTGCGTGGGGACAACCAGTGACCACCACCGTTGATGTACGTACTGAAACGTACAGCTGATGACTTGCAAATACATTCGAAGGTTCCGTACATGGAATTTGATGGTTTGTTACCGGCAAACAAAAACGTAATTTGATGGATATGCGAGTCTGAACTTTTCAGTAGTTGATTGGAATAAATTATGATTAGCGAGCGGGTGATGTATCTACACGTCATGTCGTACGATAGTGTCGCACATTATTCATCATTTGCCGAGTGGGTTTCAAAATTATGCATACGATAGGTTGATTGGATTCGGTAGATCTGATCAGAAACCGAACGTGGGAAATGTGGCAAAATTTGAATTTTATGGCTTGTCAGAGTCACCTGCGAAGGTTCGAGCAGCTGTGGTCTAACTATTTCTTCGGATTTATGATGGTCTTAGGACGATTGGCCAACCAAGATTTCTTATTCAGATTTGAGGTGTTTGAATTTCGAAATCGAATGCATTTGGATTTAAGGTTTCTGTAATGGTGAAATCAAACACTTGTTAGTCAGTGAAATTTTGCCCAAAGGCCACTAAATTATCGTACGATTTAAGATAGAAACACTTCCACAATTCTAACTGATTGAGAGCTTTCTATGCCAATAATAATCCATGAGTTTGTATTGTCAAAGTACCAGTCTCCACTTATGTCCCGTATACCTCTCATTTTTGGTATCAATTAGACTCGTTGGGTTTCATAACTTTTGCTAAGAAACGTGCTATTGCTGAGTGCTATTTTCAGTATCTCGACCAATTAAATCGTCAAACAACGCGCTTTGTCATTGTTTTGACTAAGACATCGGTTTTCAAAATATGAGTAAATAATTCGTTATGTTCGTGATTTTGTAGACTAATATCAGCACAAGTGGGTAGATTTTGGTGTAATACTTTCAAGTTAATTTGAGGTATTTTTTTACCGTAAAACAGGGTCCAGTAAATTCAAATGAGGTTCACCCTGTTTATCTCAAGAATACCTCTACTGTGAAATTTGCCAGAGTGTATTTTTTTTTACACTTTCTGGACAAGTGAGAGTGACGCAAGTTTTGATAAACTGAAAAATCTCACTTATTCAAAATATTCCATACGCAGTCCATGCGCAACCCGCAAAACTTTCACAAAATTTTGAGAATTTTTTTCATGTGGCACGTAAATTGTGCGCTGGCTAATTTTGGTTCAACAATACAGGGCTGGTAGCAGGTCACTTTTTAGTGACTTGGTCACTATTTTGAGGCTAGCCACTAAAAAGTCACTATTTGCATCCAAAAGTCACTAAAGTCACTATTTTTCGGAAAATGGTCACTAAAGTCACTATTTTCGCACCGATTGTGAAAAGTTAAAAAAAAATCACTTGTATATATTGTACAATAGATCTGCTGTACTATATAAAAGTCGAGAAATATACACCAAAAATTCTATTTATCATCCCACGTGTAAATCTGATTGACAGCAGAACAAAGTGAAAAATATTGTGGGTGTGAATCGTGGTACTATTATCTTGAAATCAGTTCCGTATTAATATTTTCTTCCGCAATATTCGCGGCGGAAGTTGTCGTATTTTGTCGTTAATTTGATTCGAGAGTAAAATCTTCGGTGTTGTATTGGTGGGGTGGTTATCATAATGGTTGATTTTTTCATTGTTTATCAGCCAGGTATTATAATATGCTATTTTTTTTAATAATATGGTTGTTTGGGAAAAAAAATTTTTTTATTAATATTTTTTTTTTTTTTATTATTAATATTATTATTCGATTTGGGCATATGTTGAAGCACGAGCCTGCAAAACATCACACCCTAGTGTGAAAACCCTGAAGTCATCCATAACACGCACATGGCAGTCAATGTCGGAGGACTACGTCCGACAGGCATGCTCTGGCTTCCGGCGTCGGCTCTAGGATGTTATTAATAAAAATGGAGGACACATTGAATAAATTTGTTTAAAAGGACTTTATAAAGATAACTGCACTCGAAAATGTTGATATTATTGCTTGAATTAGTTGAAAATGGGATTTGAAAGAAATGGAACAAATTTTCGCATTATTTTCTGCCGCACCCTGTAGTTGGCAAACGACCTAAGCCAAAAGTCAAATCGTTTGCTACCTACCAGAAAACAAGTTCAAACTTAGCGGGCATTAGCGCTCGTAAAATGTTGGATTGTGCAAATGTCGAAGGGATATGAGTAAAAAACTCAAAACGTTTATCCAATATGCAAATAGAATGTCCGAAAAAGAAACTACATCAAAATATCAAGTCAATTTTGGTTCACACTCACTTTTTATCAAAAATATTTGGTTAGATTCAGTTTTTTCAAAAGCGGACTACCCTTTTGGTATCCAAATAGTCGAGAACAGTGAGAAAGAATTGTAAATCAGATAAAGGTCTTTTTTTTCGATGATTTTCGCTTAGTAATTCTGAATCTAGATTTGATTGTTCGTATCCCGATAGTCAAGCAAACTCAATTCGATCATAGGTCAAATCGGGATACAGTGCAATTTGACCAGTTTTTAAAAGCGTAATGATTTCAAAATTTCATAAAAACTCGTATATATTTTTTCTAGGAAAATTCTGAGACAAATATTCTTAGTTTATGATACAGCAGATTTCATAAATTCATAATTCGTCAATTATTTAGGTTTATTCTGACTTTGCTTGACTGCTGTTAAACCGAATACTTTTTTGGCAAAGTTGCAAAACATGTTAAGTAAGCTGGTAAGCACGTAATCAAAAAGTCTGGTTTGCAAGACTCATTTCTAAAATATTTGCAATGCCTCAACCCACCATCCGGTAAAGTTCCAAGTATATTGGGAAAATCGCCAAGTTCTTCTTCTTCTTCTTCTTTTATTTTTGAGAGGGACTTTAACCCTTCGGGTCATTCGTCCCTAAACAAATCGCCAAGTCCGATTCAGGTCAACTATGATCTTCTTATTGACGAGGGGTTAGAATGCGAAGTGTTGACCTCGAATACAGAGTACAGAATTAGGAGTATTGGAACCAGTTGTTTACTAAGAAAATGGCTCTAAGTGAGCCTAAATACCCTCAGGTGACTAAGGTACTGAAAACAGCTTTAGCTGCATCACATAGGAACGGCTCAAATAAGGAATTGAGAAGCAAGATATGTCAGAAGTAATTCTAGCACAGGCTATGCTAGAAGGCGTTTCGACTGCGTGGGTAAAGAACAGGCTTCGCAAAAACGAGCTGCGGATCAAGGAGGTCGTGGAGAAAAAAAGTTGCTTCATAACTTCTTCACTTCTTCACTTCACTTCTTAACAAAAAAAAAAATCATTAAGTGACACTGCGCCGCAGTATTACTCATTTTTTGCAAACGAAGGTGTTCACTTAGTTCATGTTTACTGTAATTATACAATAAATTTATAATAGATTTAAAAAATACTAAAATTTGTATATCATGTTTTAGTCACTATTTGGTCACTATTTTTATTATTTTAGTCACTAAAGTCACTATTATTTATCCAGCTATCAGCCTTGAGAATAGGGCTCAACAGCATTTGTAAACAAACGCTATTGAGCGTTTTTCTTCGCAACCGTAAGGTCAGCCACGGAAACTAATAGCATCATCGCATTGGGGAAAGTAGTGAGATGCTGGGTGGTCTTCGGTTTGCATGTAAAAAGGCACAAGAGCATTTGTAATTAACTGTTCTATGGTTGTGGCATAATTGGGATATTTGGGACTTTTCAGCTTGACAAAGCTTTTGTCTTCCTGGTGTGGACCTATACTAACTTGTTTTACAGTAGACATTTCTGGAATTAATAAATAATTTAACTCACCTAGATTTTGGATGGGTCCTCCCTTAGCTCAGTCGATAAAGGCGCAGTTACAAAGCAACACCATGCTGGAGGTGGCTGGGTTCGATTCCCGGTCTGGTCTAGGAATTTTTCGTTAAGGAAAATTTCTCGACGCCCTGGGCATAGCGTATGATTGTACTTGCCACACAGTCATACTAATGCCTGAAATGGTACGTAACTAACTGTGGAAGTGCATTTAGAACACTAAGTTGAGAGCAAGCAAAAAGCTAATTGTGAAAGCAATAAGGTTGAAATGTTAAAGAAGAAGAAGACTTTGGATCACCATTTTCCCGCAGTGATAGTCATGTGCATTAATACCAAACACTTGTCGGTTTCCAGGAGAGGCACTATCGATATTAAGACTGATCAGCTTTTTGGCCATTTCCTCCTCAATCCTGCTGCATACCAGCGTAGCGCTTTTCTCTACGAGGTCTGACATGGTTTTTCTGTTGACGGTAAAACCAGCTGCGTCGCATCTTGGGTCCAAGAAGGATGTTGTTGGCAGAAGTTTCGAAGAAACTATACAGCAAGCTATTTTCCACCAACAGCAGTAGAGTTATTCCGTCTATTTTGTGTACATTCGCTGTTCTTACAACACGTATTTTGGACATGGTTGATGTGCCTCTAATTTTAAGTGATGTCCATTTTGATTTGTTGCAGTGTAGTTACTTTTGGCTGGGTTAAAATCAGGTGCTGCTTTAAAAGAGATGTGTTTGGTTTTGCTGCGTTGTTTTTGCGAAAAAAAAAAAATCCAAACTGCATGTTTTCATTTTTCAACTCGAATAACGTTAAATGTAAAATTTTACATGTTCTTTGTGGTTCAAGTAGTGGTCGTAATTGAATGTTTCCCTAGTTGTGTGACTAATACGTTGATTGAGAGCGATTATGTCCTGGTGGTTTGTCTGTTAAGAACTTTTTTTTTTTTGCGCCCCAACAAAAAAAAAAAAAATTTTTTTTGTTTTTTTGTTTTTTTTTTTTTGCATTGTGGTTTCTTCGGGGACGGGGCGGTTTGTATTATATAAATAAATATGGGGATCATCCTTAAAAATAATTGGGGGTTTTTGTTTTTTTTTGTTTGTGGGTTTTGGTAGTGACCGCGGGGGGGGGGGGGGGGGGGGGGGTGCAGTTTATTTTTTTTTTGTTCTTGTTTCCTGTGGCCTTGTGGGGCCTATAATAATTGGGCAAAATTTCAGCTCGATCGGTGATACTATATTTTAGCGCCCGTGGTTTTAATTTTACATAGGATTTTCTATGGGAAAACTTGAAGATCGAGGTAGGCTTTGCGTATGGACGGACGTCAAGTTTGATTTCTCGGTGGCATTTTTTTTTTTCGCTCTTCAGAAATATGAAAATCGATAGTTTTTAGTGAAGAAATTCAGTTCTCTTGTTACTGAGTGTAAATTGATGTGTTGTGAGACGATCGGTTGCTGTTTGGTCTGAACATTGTTTGCTATTTTGCACAGCTGCGTACGAGTTGGTTTTCAAGCTTCCTGAAGTGTCTGGTGGAAAAAGGATTAATTTACTGGCGTTATAGTAGGATGGGTCAGATCAATGTGATTTTGAAAAGTGCATTGAACTTTTAGATGAATCCGAGTTACATTAGTGTTTGTGATTACTGCCTGCAAGAGTAACAATGTTGCATCCCCGATGATGATCCATTGCTTCACGCATCGATTAGCTAAGTATTCTTCCGTATCCACCTATTTACCTATAATCTTACTGTTTTATTCCTGTCTTATTGTACAGAATTGTGTTTAACCAAACGTCTAACCACCCACCAGAACCTTTCCTCGTTCCCATCTATGGACTTCATATGGTCTGAATAGATTAATTCGCCATTACCTTTCCTTCATCATCAGCTTTGGACTGATTTGCGGTCTTATTGCCCCACCAAACGCTGCAAAATAAAAATGAAAAAAATAGCGTCTCTACTCAATTTAATACGGTATAACACAATCACATTCTTCGTAGCCTGTTTCGGAACTTGTTGGATGTTTCGCCGAATTCCAGTGCAGACTCCACTGCCGAAAATGTCTTAATAATGACCGTAAGTGGTTCATTGCATCCATAGGATACTTCGGTTGCAACATGGAAGGATTTCGTAAGCTTCGTTAAGTGAGGGACATGAAAATAAAGCTGTAATAGTACTTGCGAACAATCCTCTTCACCGTTGAAAAGTTTTACGACGAATGTTGCTTGCTGAATTTCCCTTCTTTGTTCTAGAATATCTAAACCCAATAACAAACATCTACTCGCATTAGGCGGTAAATTGACAGGATTCGCCATGGAAGATTCCGGAAACCCAGTCTCACAAATCTCTTCTATACCCGTTCAAGACAGGTAACTTCATACGTACAGATACGGGTGACCTAGTGAATAATAGAGCGCTTTTAAGCAGTGAGGGTTGGTGAAATACCGTGTGATTTGAAAGAAAAAAAAATATTCCATACGGTTAAACAACAAAACAAAGTTCTTTTTTGAGCGTAGAGCGTTCAAACGACAAACTATTGCTGCGTCGTGCTTCATATAGCAAATTACAAAATTGATTTGAATGCATCGCCAAAATCTGGATCTTCAGCATTGTTTACCGAAGTATCAGCAGTAAAAAATGTGTAGTATCCATATTAAAGGGTGCACCGTTTAAAATCTGCACACACAAAATTCATTCTCAAAATTCGAGTTTTTATCCGATTATCAAATTTTCAGGGAGTTAAAAGGAACAATTAAATTTATGTTTGGCATCATTCATTTAATTTATTTCGTCTTTATATCCGAATGCATGAAATTTGGCCTTAACCCCAGCCATAAGGTTCTACACGACCTCAGAATCGACAGTTTTTTGCATATTAACCCATGCTTTCTTCCTTTCTTCTACATTCTTAGGTCCATTTTAGGTCGTTTTAGAAAGTGTTCCGTTATAATGGCCAAGTATTTTTCTATTGAGCGCAGTGCCGGAGTGTTTGGGGGGTTCAGATCTTTCAGCACGAAATCGACATAATTCGCCTTATACCACTCTAGCACGTACTTCGTGTAGTGGCATGATGCCGACCAGAAGATCGTCGGACCGTCGTAACCCCTCAGAAGAGGGAGAAGCCGCTTTTGGAGACACTCTTCTAAATACACCTGCCCATTCATGGTGCTTGCGGTAACGAAAGGTGTACTCCGCTTTCCGCAAGTACAATTCGCTTGCCAAATTAAGAACTTCTTGGCGAACTTCGACATCTTCTGTCTCCGGAGGTTCTCGGGAACATCACACGTATTCTTGGCAGTCACATACAGGTTTCCTGGAATCTGGTTGAAGTCCGCCTTCACATATGTCTCGGCATCCATTACGCAGCAGTGTGGTTTCGTAACTTCTGGTCGTACAACTTCCGGGTACGGCTTTTTGCGACCGTATTGTGTTCCTCCCAACTTTTTTCCGATGGCACGATGCGACAGATCCTTATTCTCAAAGTACTCGTGCAAAATTTTTACGCGCACGCACTGTTCTTTCGTCGCCATTTTGAAAACTTTTGCGCACCTGATAAAATCAACTCACAGAGTGTAAACAATACCCATTAAACTATGTTTACGCAAAATTTCAATTAAAATTTCAACTACCCAACGGATCAAAAAATAGAGCATTTGAGTGTGTGCGGAAGGGGGGATTTAAGGATTTTGGTTGGTTGGGGGTTTTATTGGGGGGTGGGGGGGGGGGGGTGATGTTTGTTGTTGGTGTGGGGGGTTGGGGTTGAATTTTGGAGGTATTAAGTAAAGAGGTGGTTAGATGGGGTGGGAGGGTAGGGGGTTTGTCAGTTAGGCCCAAATGAAAAATCTCTGTCGATTTCAGTTGTAAGATGTCCAAAATTGTCAAAATCATGTGAACTATGGTGCATATGTGGTTGACAGCAACGTGTGGATTTTAAACGGTACACCCTTTATTTTTTTTAATCCGTTCGTTTATTTCTTAGGCTCAGGCGTGTGTAACACTTTACGGAGCCGATATTCAATATTGTTATTTACAATGTATAATTTTTCAATTTTATAAAAATGGGGTGCTAATTACTCGTGGCTAGCTCGAGGTTAATGGGTCACAATATCGTTTGGAAGGAGCTAGGCAGGTAACATATTGAAGGTATTGTTTGCTGCTCATGGTTGCGACATCTACCAAATCCTTGGTCCCTGTAGTCCCTTCAGGAACTAAGCCGCAGATGGGTGACCACTGCTTGCTGGGCAGGTACAAGTAGCTCGGAAACAAAAGGATAATATAACTGGGAGACAATGGCAGGGAATTTATCAGACTGGAGGAGAAGGGGTGATGACATTACACTCTTAGATCAGACAAACAAAGGAATTCGTAAATCGCTTGCATGTAGGGGAGATCACGCATTTCCAAAACATCTCTTACCTCGCGGGAGGGTTGTCTATCTCGGGCCACTAGGGCCACATCCAATAGTCGTGCTCTGGAGGCATCATTACCCGGGCAATGCCAAACTTCGTGATCGATGTCATCATAACCGGTTTCGCACCTACATACATATGTTGCTATCGACGAGGTTAATTCTGTAGAGATGTGCGTCTAGCGAGTAGTGGTTGGACATAAGTTCTGACATCACACAAATGAAACGACTTACATCCAGACCTTTGAACCACGATCTCGACGAACCATTTGGAATAATGGAATGTAACCACCGCCCAAGAAAATTACTTGTCCAATCGTTTTGCCAACTTTGAAGAGAACTCTGACGTACTAATGGGAAAAATTCATCATGTGAAATTCTTCTTTCAAAAATCTCGCCTTCTTTTGCGCCCACCTTTGCTACAGACTCCGCCTTCTCATTGCCTGGAATTGAGCAATGTGAGGGGACCCATGCAAAGGTAATTCTAAATGATCTTTCGTCCAACCCACACATCTGCTCCCTTATTTTTGAAAGAAAGTAAGATGAGTGCCTCACTGTTTTCATCGACCGGAGGGCCTCAATAGAACTGAGACTATCCGAGAAGATGAAATAATGGTCTATGGACATGTCGGAAATTATCCTTAATGCGAAATTGATTGCTACCAGCTCAGCAACATATACGGAACAAGGTTCCTGAAGTTTCCGGAAGGCTGGTGAGTTTTCACCGAAACCATCAATGCGCGACCCATCAGTGAAAATTCTTCTATTGCAATTGACATGTTGGTACTTTTTAATAAAAATATGGGGAATTCAAATAAGTCGAAGTTGATCTGGAGCTCCTTGAGTAGCCTGTTTCATGGAGAGATCATAGTAAATAGAGGAACTGTGATAAGGGAAGTGTACACTAGGAGAATTATAGCATGGAAGACTAATATCGGATGACATATAGTTAATATAGATTCGTAAGAATCTAGACTAGAATCTAGAATCACAATTTGCGCTTTTTTTTTAAGTTTTGAAACAAAATGGTGGTTGGGCTCCACACGTGGAGAGGATTGAGGAGGGGGGAGCCCCGGAAGGGGGGGGAGGGGGTTCCCGGCAAGACCCGCGGGTAATGTGGGGGGGGGGAGGAAGCAGGCAAGGGGAAAAAAAAAAAAACGATATTGAATGGGTTTCAATTTGAGGGGGGGGGGGGGGGGGGAGAGGAAGCAAAAAAAGCGAAATGGAGAAAAGAAAAATAGTTGTGTTTTAAAGGGGGATGGGGCCCCCCCCACCCGGAGGAAATAGATAGGAAAATAATTCTCCGCTGGTGTTTCATTCGCAATGCGAGGTACACCCTTTATTTAAACATAAAATACTACTGTTTACTTACCAAACAATCAAACCTTTGATTTATAAACAACGAAAAGATCAAATCTAACCATTTTTCCGCTTAATGGAAGATCTTGCAACATTTCCAATATGATTTCTAGTAACAAATACTTAATCGATGTATCGCTCAATTCATTTTCAGCTTTGACAGCTCAGTCGGATTAATGAAAGTCTTTCACTAGGTAGGCTACGGGCTTAGTGCAGCGAACGAAAGTTTACTGTATTATTAGTGAAACTGGGAGGTGTTTTGCAACGCAAATTTATTAGTTCTAGTAAATTTAGGACTTGTTAATATTATTAAGTCGATTATGCCCTGATTAGGGCCCTAATGGTGAAGAAATCCCCCATACTGCAAAGTCATGCCCTACCGAAAGGGTTAATATACTTCATCATCACTGAAAGCAACTTAACAACTCCGAGAGTTCGTAAAACAATCGTTTCATTTGCATACCACTCGCGTAATACTGCCGGCCGAATTGCGTACAGGTGAATTGTGATGACGTTGCAAGCTATACGCAACAACACCACTTTTTCATTTCTACACCACCACCACGTTGCAATATACAGACCTTCGGAGGGAACAAAAGAGTCCAGCGGGCGGAAGCAAAGGGTCTGTTCTGAGAGCAATTGCGACAAAATGTCCCACGCGCTGAATCTTGCGTTAAATTGAATAATCGTTTAATGTAATCACCTCAATTACACCGGTCGAGCAGCAGCAGCTTGCCTTCTCGTGGGCGCGAGAGTGAATTGTGGAAAATTTCTCCCCATCATCATGCGGCAAAGGAAAATGCAAGTGAGATTGCTGCACAGAGAAAACGATGATGAGATGCTTTTCGTCTGGCAATGACCACGGGGGGAGGGAGGCTGAGAAGTGCGTGGCGGTTGTTAGGACACGAACGAGACACAGCGGACATAGCACAAGATCCAGAAGTGAAAGAAATTTATCTGTTTTTGCGCGTGGAGCACGACAGACCACAAGGCACCATCACGAAATCGACTTGTATTAGCACCGCAAACGTAGGAGAACCCCAATTCCGAAATTAGTTCAATTTGCATAATGGTGATAATTGAAAGATGGGTAATCGTGCACTTCCGGAAGTAAAAGTGTTGTTGATGGAACTAAAGGTTTGAACTGTGACCTGAAAAAGGGTGGAGAAGCACCGGAAGGCACAGTGCATTTCCCACCATTAACGCTTTGGTTTTGGTGTTTCGCTACATCGAAATGAAGGTGTTTATTATAAGCTTTCTTTTAGCGTCCAGTAGCAGAAATAATGAAGAAATAGCAAAAATGATCGATTCACTGCATCCCAAAGCGTGCATTAGTGAATCAGACTCCGCATTCCATATGTTCAAAAACGCAATGAAGTGTTACAATTACTGCTCGCTTACCACGTTGAATGGTGGTGCAACAAACATTGCCACTCGGAGTGAAGCTGTGCTGGATGCTGTAACCGGTGCAATCTCCCAACTCATCACTTTCCAGTCAGTCCGACAGTAGTGGCAGCGGCTACAACACTTGCGATTTCTACCAGTCAAAACATCACTCATTTCGACTGACTGAAAACCGAAACAGTAGTCTTCTGCATGATCGAATAAGTGGCAGACAAGCCGAAACATATGAACACACGTGTGAATGTTTGCACAATTTCTTCTCCGAATCTGTATGGCTGGAAATCACACGTCTCAACATAACCACCCACTCCGCCCTGTACAGAAAGCGCTGTTGTTGGGAAATGTTTCATACTCATGAGAAGCGTCTTCAGCCCGTAGTGCCATCACTTTTCTTTAAAAAAAATGAGTGCCAGCCCACCTAATCAGCCGAAAACCCAAACACGCGGACATATTTTTTGGTTCTTCACACCCGAATCGACAACTAGCCTCTCGTGTTTGCTGGCGACGATGATGATGATACCTAATTTAGTGAACAGAAGCGCACTGTTGACCTTCGTGTTTGAAGTTGAAACAACCACCAAAGAAGAGTTCCAATACACGGAGGCGGTATTTGTTCTGTGCAGTGTCATGTTGGTGTTGGCGGTGGAACGTACACCTTAAATCACACAGCCGATATGTTTCAAACTGATCAAATCGACCCACGGGCGCTGCCGCCGCCGGTCGCGCGATAGTTTCAAGTTTGGTCGAGGACTTGGGTAGTCATGCGTGGAGAAGAATTTGCAATGGATCATTTCGATTGTTGTTACTTTTTGTTTGTTTTCTTGCTGACCAGTATCACAGCGGCAGTTGGTATGCCGGTGTAAGGTTAGAAAATTACGACAGAACGTTTATTGTTCGCTTCGTGGAGTCAAAATCAAGGTTTACCTATTTCATTGAAGTAATTCATTTTATCGGTTAAGTTTCCTGTGGAAGTATAAACCTTAAAATGCTCACCTACTGTGAGATCTGTCTCTTCTTTACAAATTTAAGTTGCTTTTTACCTTTGAAGATTTGGTATTTTTCCGATCAGGATCTTCAGAATCTTGTGGAAAAGGAACATACAGGGTGCGGCAGGAAATAATGCGAAAATGTTCAAACTTGAGTATTGGGTTAATTCGTGTAGTTAGTGACTAATTTCTGTCGGAAGTTTATTTGTTTATGTTTACTTTCAAGTGCTGCATCCAAACATTCTATTTGTTTTATTGAAAATTCGCCAAAATGTTCGCGAAAGAAGTATAATTAAGTACTCTGAGAGTTTGGGCTTTCTTCTGTTTTAAAACTTGATCCACTGAGTATTTGACCACACAAAATGAGTAATTTCCTCGCCGAAAAAGTATATAAAATAGCGGTTAAGGTTTCATTCTGCTGTGAATTTATTGAACTTCCGAGAAAAATACTATGAAAAATAATTCATCAGCATAGGGGGCGACCCCGGCGTAGTGGTTAACATGCTAACCTCTAACGCCAAAGTCACGAGTTCAAATCTCACCTCCGGACAAGTAACGAAAATACCCAAAAGGTATTTGAGTGATTACGACGGGAGATGAACCAGCCCAGGGCTGAATATCTCGATAATCAAGAAATTAAAAAACTAACTATTCATCAGCATTTCGGATGAATTCTCGGGCTTTTCGCTTAATACTACCCATCATATTTTGCACAGTAGAGCTGTCAGCTTGATCTGCCATCTTTTTCCACCACTTCTACAAATCAGATGGTTTGTTGATTATCTTGCCACATTTCTTTTTTTCTTTTTTTTTTTTTGACGATTGCCCAATATTTTTCGATGGGACGAAAATGTTCACAATTTGGTGGGTTGAGAGTTCTTTCAACGACCTCAGTATCAATCTGAATATACCATTTCATGACATCCCGGCTGTAATGGCAGCTACCTAAGTCACGCCAGAACTTCACTGGACCGTCGTTCCATTCAATACAAAAGGCGGAAAAAGTCTAAAAATGGATTTTACATAGCTAACTTATGTGTTTCCACGTAATGTTGGGCCACTAATTTCAAATATGCTATCTTAATTAACGTATTGAGTCACACTACCGAGATATGGCCACTTTATGGTCCCCTGGAATATCCGGAACATCCGATAAAATGGTAAATTAATTAGTCTCCTCCTAAAGCCATACGATTTTTTTTTTCAAACCTATTTGTACATAAAATGTTCAAAATTAAAGCGATGTGGAGAACAATTTATGACTCTGGGTCGCCATTGCATGGTCTTCCGGATGTTCCGGAACATCCGTAACATTTGGTAATTCAGCAATTCCATACCTAAAAGATGAAGTGGATTTATTATTTTGGTTTGCTTATTTTGGCAATATTTGGGAGGTTTGTTCCTTTCCGGAAAATTTATGATTTAAATTTTTCATTTTGTCATTAAGGTGACCGATTTTGAGATAGGGTGGTCCAAAAAACGAGGTAAAAATTATAACTTTTAAACCACTTTTTGGACCGACTTTCAATTTTTATGATGAAAGAAAAGTAAAAAAAAAGGGTTATAGTTTTAAGAAAAAGTAGGAATATAAAAGAATAAAATCTTTTAAATCTATTTTCGAAACTTGTAGTTTTTATTATTTTGGTGGCGACAACAATTTTAAATTCTTCTATTATCAATTTTAAAACTCAAAATCCGGCTAATTAGCTTAAAGTCAACACATTCACTTTTTGACTGTACATTATTCCGACAGGAAATCATCTAATCCTGTTAGGCTGCATTTTGGGGACAGATTGAATTATTACATATCACACATATTAATCTAATGCAACATGATCACACATATTATTGCAATCGAAGCACTCATTGGAAATTTGACCCCCCCCCCCCCCCTTCTTCCAGAAATTTTTGTTTCAGCAAAACAAAAAGCTTGTCATTGGACTATGTACAATTTACGCTCTAAGAGAATGGAGTTTGAAGTTTTGTAACAACCAAAGTACAGGAAAAACGAGATGAAAATGGGGTGGGGGGCCATTGTGGTCCTGGAAACTTGATATCATCACCATTGCACTTATTTTTGAGTTCTCATGTTATTTGATGTGTCAAATGATGGGTTTTGATCCAAATCCGAATCTGACAACTTTCCGGGGAGTAGTCGGAACATCAACCCGGATATAGCCAATTTGATATCATCATCATTGGACTTTTGTTTTAATTCTCATGTAATTTGAGATGTCGCATAATGGGTTTTTGCCACCAGTTAACCGTTGCCAATAAATTCAAAAGCTACGTATAGGGCTACAGTATCTTCCATTTGGCGGTTGTTTCATTCGAATCGGTTCAGTAGTTGCTTGAGAAATTGAGTTGGAAATTTCGTTACACACATACACTACACACACATATTCACACACAGCAATGTGTTCAGTTCATCGAGCTGAGTTCGTTGTATATAACACTCGGCCTTCCAGGTTTTGGATCAAAAGTCGGTTTTCTAAGATATATACAAATTCACTTCATTGAAAGAAAGGTAAATCCGTGGTAATCTAGTACAAGATTTATTAATTTACCAAATTTACGGACATTCCAGGACTCTGGCCTCACGGAGCCGTATTTGTGCAAGTTTGTACAAAAATACCAAAATGTGTATATTGTAAAATAAGGAAGTTGATTTTTCGACGTTTTTCCGCCTTGGAATCACTGTGCGTCGTGCGATTGAATGAATGGCAAAATTCGCTTCTGAAGCCACAACTGAAGTCACTTGCGATCAAACTTGTCTGCATAGACAAATTTGACTCTACCTGAAGCATCATCCGTGCATTTGGTAAGGTTAAATTTATGTCCCGGGAGTTGTCCAAAGTTCATTTTATCATATGATTCATCATCCACCAAAATGCATCGGTTGTATTTCGTCAGAACTTGCTCGTACAGCATTCTTGCGAGTCGTTTGGCAACCAGGTTCTGTTTCAAGGTCCTGTTGGGATGCTTGCTGGCATGGTACTACTGGAAACCTTTACGCCGACAGATTCGTCGAACTATACTGTATGGCGCCGAGAACCTTTTCGCGAAATAACGCCAGGAGATCCCAGGATTGTTCCCAACTGCCCTACGGGCTTCCACTCTTAGTGTCTCGTCGTATGTTTCACTTCTACGGTTGTTTTGTTTTGTGCGATCCAGCGATAGTCTTTCCCGGTAACGTTTCAGCACGGTATACCTTCGATTTTGAGAATTTAATACTCTGGGATCGTTGTTTCAGACCACGTCGGATTTTCAACGTGAGTGTGCAAAATTTGTTCCCGTCACTTGCGTTCCATCTTTGATAACTTTTGTCAGTATCAAAACTGATGAAACATTCAGCACTTAGTTAACCAATCTGCCGGTTTGTTACTGCGATGTCATTGGCTTCTCGTTACGGCTACTAGAGGCGCCACAGTAATTATAAAGAAACGGTCAAAAACTAAGTGAATCAAGCCTTAGTTAACTCATGTCTTCCTTGACTAGAAGATTCGTGAACGTAAAGATCTGGCGGACCACAAGCACGAGGTCCCACTTCTTTTTGCATCATTTATATCAGGTTTTTATTAGCAAATTACTGAGAAGGTAGGAACACACGATCGGTGATATATGTTTACGAAAATTTACATTCACACATGCTTTCAACGTTGACCAAAGTTGTAACTGCTTTTTAAAATCACATTCTGGCCGAAGGTAGCGAACTGACGTGTCTTCATGTAAAAGACATTCGTCCGATTTTGAACGAATTTGACAAAATCATCAAAGGGGTGTACTTCGAAGGTTAACAGGTATTAGCAGCTTATCTCAACGTTTTGAGATATCCCTAAAGAGCCTTTGGGGACATATTTGATACATCGTTTTACATAATCAGATCGCTAGTTTTTGATTTGTCGATTCATGAAACCACATCTACCTAGTTTTGGGTGGTTTTATTTATGCATACTTCACTTTTTTTTAAAAAACACTTTTGGGAGCGATTAGTACATTATGCATACTGCCAAATTGAGTCAGATTGTCCCGCCATGTAGAATGAGCAGGAAGAGAAAGAGGTATGGCGAACTGGTGATGATCGAGCGTGGAACTCGAGTTTCCGGCCACCGAAGGTTTTACTTCCCGCTATAAGGAACAGCAGCGCATCAAACCATGGGAACAAGACGGATCACTAATCAGACACCACACTACACACTTATCGATAGATAGATCGATGATGAACGCACAAGACAAACTTCGCACCCACGCGTGTTCCGATACGAAACCGATCGACGGTACGTAATTAGTTGTCACAGTAGGCCTACAGCGGAAGGATCTTGTTATTCGGATTTCGAGAAAGTTAACACTTGTGTTGCACTGACGACTTTCTTCATTCGTGACAGAACCAAATCGAGGGAACAATCGTTTGCTACCGGTCGCTTCTACTGTGTATTTGGTACTAAAGGCTGGAACGCACATAAAATAGTCAACTTCAAATTGGTGTATTTCTGTTAAAAATGCATTAAAAAAAACCTGAAATGCTGTATTTGGAAGTTGAATGTATATACAATGGTTGCTATGATGAGTTTTCACCGTCAGTTTTCGGTTTGAGAGATGAAGCAGAACTTCTTATTGTGAGCGTCTATTGAATGAAAGAAGAGCGTGCAAGGAATGATTTATGATACGATTGGAACCATCCTTGATGTGTAGCACTGGTATAGATGAATTATTTTGCCTACATTGAGGGTTATTCCGAGAGTCGAAGTGATGTTTGTCACTTGGTGAAGTGAGAAAACTCACCTGCGGTGACGTGGCTCTCCATTTAATTTACCTAGATGAGTCACGTCACTGCAAGTGACTTTTCTCACTTCACCAAGTGACAAACGTCACTTCGACTCTCGGAATAACCCTCATTATGTGCCATGTGAACAACCCCTTTATCTAGGGTCTTTCGTTTGACACTGGATGGAAAAACGTTCATTTTAATTTTTGATTCGATTTTTAAAATTATTTACCAAAATCACATATTCCGAAAAAGTTCAACCGAGTTCTCCCGATAGCACGGAAACTGAACAAAAAACCGTAAAAATGTGCCACATCTTCCAAAACCCATGATTGAGCTGGTCACTCCGTTCCCCCACAAACCACCCGCCTAGTAATATCTTTTAACCACCTCACCCGTCAAAATGAGCCGAATGAATAGCTACTTACAAGCGCGTAATTCGAACAATCAAAACACACCACTTCAGCGGCGCAGTGCAGTAAGCAAAAGTGTCTAGTTTCCTCCCATGCGCCGATGATGGGCTGCGGTGCTGCTCCAGTAAAACCCCACCCACTTCATCACCAGACAAGCAAAACAAAACTCAACTCGCTTAGCCTACTGTTTTTCCTTCACTACGTTTTGCTTCGCATGATTTCCGACTTGTGTGTTTGTGTTTGTTTCGGTTTTCCATCTGCTTCTGCTTCTTGCATTTAATTCGCATTCGCTTTTCAAATCAGCGTATCATTTCATTCCGTTTGGAATGGAAATAAGGTATTTTTATTAGACTTCAATGTTGCAGCTCAACCGAAAATAAAAAAAAATACTTTCACTGACGTTAGCTGGAGAATGACAGCTTTTGTTTACTCACTGTGATGGTAGCAGGCCGGTTGAAATAGTTTTTTGATCGAATCGCGATTTGTATTTGCATACTTACCCAGTTTATTGCACTCTTCGAGCTTTAATTTCACGTCGCGTGATGAGCTTTTGATTGGAAGATGTTGCTATCAGTTGAGCGATTTATTCGTGACACAATTCAATATGTTGAGGTAATATTTACTCTTTTGAACGACGAATGAACGGATGGCCCTTATAGCTGACGTGTTAAGAACTATCGTTCTTGAAAGAAAAATTAACGTCCCATTCTCATTTTCGCCACCGCTCAGTAGTTTCGCGTTTCAAGTCTATAGAGATATATAAAACCTCTGAATTTGTGCTCGCCGTAAATTGTACCGTTACGTGTGTAACGGCATGTGTCGTAAAGTTTGGAGAAAGATAGTTCGTAGGTAGGTGAGTACTATTTCTTTTTCGGGCAAATTTCATGCAACAGAAACAACAAAAACAACGGAATATGAGAGTGTGCGAGTGACTCAGGTTCAATAGTTTTCCTTTGCCGGTATGGGCTATCCAACCATAAGGGAGAAAGACTTTGCAATAAATAATGCATGTGGAAAATGGGCTAGTTACGAAATCGAGTCTTTCTATTACCGTATGGCGGCTACTGGAGTAGTGGCGGCACGTCTTTGCTCATAGCCGAACGAACAATGACTTGAATGAAAAGTCAAGTTATGAAATGAGCTGCTGGATGTGCACTGGGAGTAAGTACATTTATTTATGCTAAGTTATGACAGATGCTTGGCCCCAAATGGATAGAAGTCGGAGCTTAATCAGCGGAGCGTGACAGCTCACCGATTGTGACCGTTGTAGGCGAAGTGTTGATTTGTTATGATGGAGAATAGAATTCTTCCAGTTAAGATCGGAGCCATTGTGTTGTCTAGGAGTTATTGAACTGACTGTTCATATATCACAGGTGAAAGGAATGACTAGGCGTATTCATTGGGGTCTAAAGGTGGTATAAATTCCAACCGGTATTATGATTGCTTTGATGTCGGTATCTGGAATTATCAGTTCGACGTACAGAGCAGTGGGACTTTGTAGTTTCCAGAACACAGATCTCAAAAACGACAATGGTTTCGTGTAAGAAATTGCTAATTCATTTGTGTTGCAGGACATTAAACATTGGTATGCAATTTCAAACTTAAAGTTGTTTTCGAGAGTTGTGTTCTGATAGATACAAAGTGATATGATGATTAAGCAAACATATTTCCCATTTCATCTTAATGTTTACATCCATTCAACAAAATTGGTTGAGGAACCAACGAATTTCTTTTGGTACCGTGCCTCCATCCGTAATTTTCGTTATCTTGACAAATTTTAAGCAAATCTTAAAGTGAAAATAAATAAATGTGCCGGTAAAGTATGGATTAATCATAGTATATATATAAATACATCATATCCCTATATGTGTTTAATGAGAACCCTTGTATGTATCCCTCCGAAAAATCAACTACTAAACCCCCCCACGAACCATTTTTGCACTCACCTCACACATTTTCTTGTTTTTCTTCTGCTTGTTTTCCATTTCATGTTCCTCCATCATCCAGGTGATATCCCGGTCGGAATCGATGCTGAACCTGTTGCCACTCAGCGTATCGACAAAGGTAAGAAAAATCCCACCCATCCGTATCGCTAACAAAAGAACAGTTTTAGAAATATGGAGGAAAACTGCCGCATTTGTTACTAATATCTACCACCCGCTAGGTGTTCAACCCGTCCCAGGCTTTCGATGTTGATAACACAAACTAAAATACTACGATCGTTAAGTTAGAACTGGTGTAGAATTAATCTCCTCGTTGTCCGTTGACTAGTTTCTAACTGTTACCAGCAAAGGTGATGCTTTATGTTCCGTGTAGCGTTTTTTCACTCTTGTCGTCGGTTTTCGCTTGCTAATGTATTCTCTCGCTCGCAAGGTAACATAATAAATAAAGCTGTTAAGTCGAGGGAAAAGTGTGGAGCCTAACCTGTGATATTTGTGCTTATTCAATTGCTTTATTGGCAAAAATAGAATAATGAAAAGAAGGTAATAATTGTTCTAAGGCAAGATGAAGTTTAAATTGTCACATTTTTACTCAAAATGAAGGAGTCAAAAACACTGGAGTAAGTGACAAACTGGTTAAGAGTGAGTAGAGTATTCCACAAGAATGTCAAAGCTACGTACTTTATGCTACGCAAATTTAGTGAAGACATGATCAACCTGAGCCATGACACAGCGAATAGAATGCGTTTTAAATGCATAAATCTGCTAATTACTTATGCTGGTCCAACGTCCTATTAGGACCGCACCTGCGTCACGATATTTCTCCATGAAACTCGGTTGAGGGCTGCTTGTCTCCAGTTCCTCGAACATCCCACACTTCCAAGGTCTTACTCCACTTGGTTCAACCACCTAGCTCGCTACGCTCCTCTGCGTCTTGTACCGGATTCGAGGCAAACACCATTTTAGCGAGTTTGTTGTCCGACATTCTTACAACATTTCCCGCCCATTGTACCCTTCCAGCTTTGCGACTTTCTGGATACTGTGTTCGCCGTAGAGCTGCGCCAGCTCGTGGTTCATCCTTCTCCTCCATACACCGTTTTCACATACACTGCCAAAGAAGGTCCAAACTTCAAGTTGCTTGCAGGCCTCTTCGAGCATTGTCCACGTCTCATGCCCGTAGAGAACTACCGGTCTTATCAGCTTTTTGTACGTGGTACACTTTGTACGGGGTTGAAGTTTACCAGACCTCAAGGTCTTGTGGAGTCCATAGTAAGCACGACTTCCGGTAATAACGCTTCTCCGAATTTCTCTGCTACAGTTGTTATCCGACGTAATCAATGATCCGAGGTACACAAATTCATCCACCACCTCGAACTCATCTCCGTCCATTGTCACAGTTTTACCTACGCTACACACTACCAAAATGCCATGTAAATTTCTGTCCCCCGAGACCGACACATGTAAGCGTCCTTTAGCACATAAGAATGAGTTGAAAAAGATTAGAAAATAAACTAAATCAAACACATCTTTCGTCGAATTGCGTATGTGTCAGTTTTAGGAGACATCATGTTACACGGAATCTTTCTTTACGTTCCATGACTTTTTATAAACATGAATTACGTCTCCTGTAAAATACATAATTTCTAAGTGTGTAGCTTAGTCTTCGGCGCATTCACCTTCAATTGAACCATTTCCGCTTCATGTTTCAGCTTGGTTTACTGATCAGCTACCTCCTGGAACGTTCTGCCGGCAATGTCTACATCGTCAGCGAAGCAGATGAACTGGCCGGATTTATTGAAAATCGTACCCCGCATGCTAAAGTCCACACGTTTCATAACACCTTCTAGCGCAATGTTGAACAGGAGGCAAGAAAGACCATCACCTTGTCGAAGTCCTTTGCGTGTTTCAAACAAGCCCGGTAACGCACCCGATATCTTCACGTAACACTGTACACCATCCATCGTAGCCATTCTGGTCAGTTTCCCGGGAAAAGCGTCTCGTCCATAATCTTCCATAGCTCTTCACGATCAACCGATCTGTATAGGATCGAAAAGTACACGCAAACTTTGAAGCTTGTTTTCTCAAAATCAGATTTTTCTCAGGGGTGTACCCTTGGCTTCTCAGACGCTCAAATGATAAATCAATTTCAGCTTAGAGTTTATAGCACTTGAGTCCTTCTCGACATCAACAACAGTCATAGTCCTGAAAAGATTAAAAGATTGTTTACAGGACGGTTTGGATTAAGATCACAAAAACTTTATTTTTAAGTGTGTTAATTGGTTTATGTACACAGGAAGATTAACGTCAATTCAAAAAGATGGTTCAAAAGAAGTAAACTGAAAACAATGGAGGTTAACATGAAGATCGCAAACGAAAGACAGTTGCTGCAGAAAAAAACAAAAAAATGCCAAAGCCAAAAAAAAAGCAAATGATTCCAGACCCCGAAGCTTGACGTCGCGCAAAGAAACTACGTAAATTGTTAACTTGATTTACAAAACTTGTAATGATAACAATTAGTATACTTAATAAATATACTTAAACGATAGCACCGGTGGTGTTGTGGTAAGCGTGGTTGCCTCTTATCGCAGACAGTCTGGTATCAATTCCAGTCAGCGCCGTTATGATTTTCTGAGACGAAAAATCTCTGACCACGTCTTCCTTCGGAAGGGAAATAAAGCCGTTGGTCCCGGCCTGGTGTTGATAGCTGCGATTTGTAGGGTCCAGGTCGTCTCCTTGGCGTGACGAATCAGCCTCAGGCAGAAAGTCACGTAAATGCGAGACAAATATAATACTAACAAGAATGCTCGTTTTCGAAATGTCGCTTGAAATGTTGAATCAGGGCCCTAAAACACCTTTTTTACTACTCACTACCAAAATGTCATGTAAATTTTGGTGCCTTGAGACCGACACATGTGAACGACCTTTAAGACATAAATATCAGTCGAAAGAGACGAGGAAATTTATTCAATTAAACACACCTTTTGTCGAGTTGCGTCTTTTTCTGTTTCGGGACGGTAAATTTTACATGAAATTTTTGTTAATGTTCCTTGACGTAAAGCAAAGGGGCTTTTCATAAACCACGTAGACTGTTCTGGGGGAGGGGGGGGACGTTTTCTGATCAAAGTCTATGCTCCATATCAAATTTCAAAAAAAATTTGTGGAGAAAATTCTTCGAGGGGGGAGGGGGTCTGAGATTTTCAAAAATGAGTCTACGTGGTTTATGAACAGGCGATGTCGGATAACAAGGCACTCTTGTGTAAAATTAATAATTTCTAAGTGTGTAGAAAGTGCACTCTTCGACAAAAATTATTCAACGCTATCCCTCTAACGAGACCTTGAGATGACTCTCGTCAACAATTGTGCCTAGAAAGATTTAAAATAAAAAACTTGATAGAAAAGCGTTATTCAAAACATTCTACTAAATGTAAACATGTCATCACCTCTTTCTAGTATGGCAAGTATGCTACGATGTTTAAAGTCCAAACAAATCATGTAGGTTCTCTTAATTCTGCGGTCTATTTTTCCGAAAATAAATAGAGTTGATTCTTATATTAAAGGTGCAAACTCAATGGTTCCAGTCAAAATTACATGAAACTATCTTACATGAAATTATCTTTCCTCTGAATCATGTTGCTTCATTTCATGGATGACTTGCTTGTCTGATTGAATGCCATATGATATTGCTTACCTTTTCGCTGCCGAGTGGTAAGCTACTCACCGTAGAAATTTTCAAAATACCGAAGCCACAACTTGTTCAGACTCAAAGAAAACTGGTTCAATTATTGGAAAACTAGAAAAAAATTCACTTATACTCTACTTAAACAATTTTTAAACAATAAAAAAAATAATAGAAAACTGAAGCACTTTTTTCAAACTATCCATCCCCGGTGACAATTTTAGTTTCATTCCAGCCGTTTAGCACTTCTCCCGGCTTTGTTGATAAAACTACATTCAAAACTGTTTTGTCTACCAACACCTCCTCTATGCTTCTTTATAGCCGAAATTAGTACAAAGTGGTCCACTCTATAGACGGTTGTGAAAACAAGTTAATAAAACCTTTATAAGACCATACAGATTTTGAAAATGTTCTAAAGATGTTATGACCACTTGAGAACCTTCATAAAACCTATTGGCTGCCATGAAAACCCTCATACGGCCAAACGGGTACAGCTG
Organism: Aedes koreicus; assembly: GCA_024533555.2. Classification (NCBI taxonomy): domain Eukaryota; kingdom Metazoa; phylum Arthropoda; class Insecta; order Diptera; family Culicidae; genus Aedes; species Aedes koreicus. The sequence continues at coordinate 82,601 of JAHHFK020004256.1, forward strand.
GCAAACTTCACTGTGATATCGTGGTTTATTTTTGTGGTTCTGCTTTGTTCGAATCTCTGCTCTTCTGATTCATTTAGCAGTAAATAATATCTATGCAACAAGTTCTAGTGTTGCGGGAACATTTATTTGATAACAAAATATCAAAAACAAATTGAGTTTTTTACAGCGTATCATGCTCCAAATCATATTCGCATTTAAATTTATGGTGGATATAGGCACGATAAGAGGCGAAAATGAATGCGCCTCGGAAATTATGCGAGTTTACATCAACAAAAACAAAATTAAAACAAATATATTCGATAAATAAATCATGAATTTCCTGAAAATTGATGAAATGCAATAAGGTAATCTAAAAGAATGCTGAAATTGGTCTCCAATCTACAGTTCATGTGCAATATATTTCATAAAATTTGTGGTTTTTTTATTTTTGGAAATTGAAAGTTTTTGGGGGGATAGTGAAGTGGGGTGAAATATGATTGTGTGATTATTTAAAAAAAGAAAAAAAAAAAAGGGGGGGGGGAGAAAGTGGGAAAGGGGGGGAAAGTGTTTGGGAGGGAAGATAAATTTATGAAATTCATACTGATTTCTTATAGCAAATAATCATAAGGCAATTTTATGAATATCGAAAGTTTATTTCGCTTCGCTTTTAACAAACAGTTAGTTTTACTCAGCATTGAGTCTTTTCAAAATACTCAAAATTGGATACTTTGTAAATAACTCAATTATGACTGGTTTTACTTTGCTGGCATAATGAGTATTAATGACTTAATTTTGGATAGTTTAGTTTCTCTGTGAACACAAAAGTTTGTGGATCGCTTATTTCCGATGCGCTGCTTAAACGCGTCATACACCTCACTTGGTGTTTGTTTCAACCATGGCACCTTTAGAATCCACCACTCAACGATTGGAAAAAAAATCGACAGGGCGGGACACAAGGCTGGAATGAATGTTTTTGAATCATAATTCAATTTCCAAATTAGTTTCAGTTCCATTCGGGAAAAGCTTTCAGTTTTGACAATTTATTAAAAAGATATTTATAAATCAGGCTTCAACCAAAACAAAAAACTAAACAGCGGGGTGGGTTTTTTTTCAATCGGATCGTAAAAGAACTCCTCTGCTTCAAATCTATCGCAATCCACTCCAACTACCCCATCTCGGGACCCACTTCTCAAAACCACACCTAATCCCCCTAATATCATCAACTGGCATGCGAAAGCCGGCGAAGAGCCTCTTCACTTCGACCCAATTGCAAGTTGAGTGTAAATTAACCCCAAAAAAACAAAATCCACAACTCAAGTATACAGACACACGCAACAGCCGAGGGAACCTGAAGCAGATTGCTTCCAGCTCCGTTTTGGCATCAGGTTCCTTCTCGTTGCTCAAACAAACTCGCGAACATACTTATGGGTAGTTTACGGACGACGAAGATGTCGAGACTTGGCTCACTTGAAGTTCCATACGTTTGCATTTGCGTTGCTCCGCACTTCCGTGGGAAACGGAGATTTGTTCCTCTTTCGTGGTGGGCTTCTTTTTCTTCAGCTCGGCTCAGTTCCGTCGATGTTGGTGGTGTGACTGCCGGTTTTTCAAGTCGCATCTACGAATGCTGAGAGCTAAATCCGCGAAAACAGACCAGCTCCAACCTCGAACGGACGGGAAAAAGCGCGATAATTTCCTCATAGTTTCTCTTTCGCTATGCATCCGACACGATACGATGCAAGTTTTTCTCATCAAAAGTGTAAACTGTTTTTGTTTTTTGCCTCTGTGCCTATATTGACATACGCGAAAAAACGAGATCTGGGCGAGACCTTCAACTTTATCGCCCGCGAGTCATCGTTACATAAAACGTAACTGGGTAGGCTGCAGTCGCTCTCCCTCTAGGGTGGCAGGCGACTCACTTTTCAATCTCGCTTGCTGCTTGAAGATCGCGCGTTGACGTAATTACACACAACCCCCTAGTTCACACAATGAGATTGGCTGTACTAAGTTGCGGTAAACCCCGCCTCCCTCCCATCTTCTAACAATTCGCAATCGGAGTGAATCTGATGTGAACACTCTGCTCCGATAGACAACTAATATGAGCAAATGCGCACTAAAGGAATGCACGGAGCGGTTTGCAGCTTAGTTTCCCGGTTGCATTTTCCCATAGCGAAGCGGGTGATTCCCCGCTGGCTGCCTGTCGTATTATCACTACCGAGCTAGATGAGCAATAAAAGTGCGTGCGATTGAATGGTGAAATACCTTGGTTGCGCTAATTGATGCGCTTTGCATTTGCCTTTTGCAGGAATGCTTGTTATATTGGATATTTATTAAACAGAGTGAATGAATTTGTTTTGAAAATGTAATGGGTTTCAGGCACGGCAGTCGTTCTTTGCAATTCATTGCAGATTTGAGGAGGTTCCTAAGCAATGTTGTTAAGTTGTTAAAATGAATTTTAACTCCATTTCAGTTCATAACCTTTATTTGATTCATACAATTTCCAAACAGTGGATACCACCCTATCTTTACTAATTCAATCATAATCAGTTCTGTAGGTGTCTTTATCAAGCTACTAATTCGTTTTCAATCATTATTTAGTGTAGTCTGCTGGTTAGATTTAATTGCGTGCCATCTAACAGTTTAATCGGTCAAACAACAGTGGAAAGAAATGCATTCACCACGTTTATATACTGTATAGTATACTCGGCCTGGACAGGGAGAAAAGTATAGGCAACAAACCAACAACATCACATTCAATTTTCACAACATGATAATTGCCGCAATATCTGACGCAACATGGTCCATGTACACAGTCTGTAAAAGTGCAGTCACACACGCGCGTATCTCGGCAATCAATTTAATCAATTTCGCGATTTACTTCATTACCAATTGGCCTTTTTGGTGGTTTGCAGCAAATGCGAATCACCGAGAAAAACACTCTCTGTTTCATTTTCCACGGGGCGTTCCACGGGTTGTGGTGGTTTAATGCTTTTGTTGTTACATTTACGCTCGTTAGATCGGAATCGTTCGAGATTGTATCAATCTAAAGACTGAAGGAACTTTAATCGGAAACTTTAGGATTGATAAAAACAATAAAGGGTGAGTCGATAATTATTGCGACACTTAAAATTGATTGATAAATCGGTTATAGTTATGGAAATGAAACCAAGTTTAGTATACGTATTCATTTCATACGTCGGTTAAATTTTAGGATGAATTTGAGTAAAAAGCTTGACACTTACGATTGACATCCTATACAGAGGCAGTACACGCGTTTCCGGCTCAGTTTTTTTTTTCACTTTCTAATAATTTCCTTTTCGGTTGTGATCGTGCTGTCTTAAAAACAGCAAAAGTCGTTTCTGGAGGCACTCAGTTTTGAAAATATCATCGTTTGGTGTGCCTCGAATGATTTACTCCTTTTGCCACAAGTGCATATTGCCTGTCAAATCAGGTACTTCGAAGCGCTTTTCGACAGAATCTTCCGTTTAAAACGGTCATCCACAGCAAACTTATCTTTATTCGTGAAATATTCCTGCACTGAAAAGTAAATTTAGTTTAAAGATTGTACTCTAAAAAAATGTAACAGACAAAAATGATAGCATAGCATTTTCCGACCATACATAATCCTGGGTTGGCTGTTGTAGAGACGATGGAAGCGCTAAAAGAGCTGCCTTGGGTGTGACAGGCTCTCCATCCATCTTCTCTTTGCACAACACCTGGCCAGGCCCTTATGATCAGCATGGATGGGAGGGAAATGTTGGTTAGATGTCTACTTGAGTAGATGCCGAGAACTCATGCTACCTTCATAGACATCTGGAGTTGAAAATTGGATGGGATTGTGCGGGAGGCTTTCCTTGGCGAGAAGGCATATATATTAACATGTATATAGGTCGTTGGGAGTGGCGAAGCTAAGAACTTAATGCACTCCTTTTTTGTCCGCTTCTCTGGGCTGGAACACAGACGTTTTTCTACTTGTATCCAGGCTCAGCCAAGCCAAGGGTGTAGTGCCTTTTCTTGCGTCTGGTCTGTCGGTTGGAACATGAGCACTAACTCTTGTCCTAGCCTGTTATGGCTTATGGTAATAGCGCCATTACTCGGCTCTTTTAAAAGAGAGAAGGATTTGCCGACCCCACAAAGTTATTCGCTCACACGCCCCCTCCCCTTCCCCTACGCGCACTCACACAAATACGCGTCGCGTTTGTGAGCGTGCTAGGCAGACATATGTTTGTTGTACCGTGTAAATATGTAAATATTTTCAAATAATTAAAAACGATCTCACCCAATCAGGATCAAACTGCAAGATGTCAGTTCAGTCCATCAAGCCGTAGATTTTACTTGGAAGCTTCCCATAGCAGATAAGATGACCAACCACGAGGGAGTGCCGCCTTGAACTTCTATTTCGAGATTTCCTTGGGGTCCTTCCCCAAGCCTTCAATTATTGAGTGTAGAACAGTGTCATCTCACTCTTACGTCATAGCGACCAAAAAGGATAGCTGCATTAGTAGCCATCACGGGCATCGTGAAGTTCTGTATGTAACTTATGCAACCTTATCCGAAACTCATTTTGCCATGAGTTGTTACTAAGCTCCTAGCGCTATTTACTTTTCATTTGAAGTTCACTCGAGGATTGATGATTTTCCCAGTTTTTGTACAAAACTGACTTTTTCTCAACCGATTGATGAAACACCATACACAGAAAAAAATAATTAATTTTAACAAGCGCGTAAAATTTCCCCTCGTTTAATTCTAAGGCAAAGGAGGCGTAAACAACGAAATTGTTTGCAATCTTTCATACAACAGGCTGGATTCAGGCGTTATCTGGCTTAAATTTACATGAAATATCCCATTATTTTCTGCCAAATCTAGCATTCCTTTTATGTGCATTAGATAACGCAGAAAATTCAATGTTTATTTTTATCTGTGTAGGCCAAACTTTAGTATTCTTTAAACACGGAATTCAACTTGTTTTCACTACTTTGCACTACTTATCCCGGAAACTATTGATCTAAAAACTGTTCTTCAGTAGTGAGAATAGTTATGTCAACAGATAATTTTACGAAAAATTTTATGGTGGAGAGGGAAAACGTCTTCTCCGCACCCGTTTTCTATTCAATATTTCCACACATTTTTTTTAACGCCACTGGTTTTTCCACCGTAGTACTGGTTATGTCGTGCAAGATAGAAAGTTTGCAAAAACATAGAACTGGATAATAAGTAGTGAAAGTGGTTCTTCGTCACTGAAATTGTATACGCGTCTCGCCCGCTTCATGACAAATATAGCTGCCTGCCTAGATTCACTTTTTATTGTTTATAAACAATGGATGGATGGTTGTTTGTTTATATAGTAAACTGCACTTTTTCGAGCACTTTCCACTAAATTTAAATCTTCCATAAAAACCAGTACCATGAGAATAAATCCCCCCACGCAGAAAAAAAAATGTGACAGCTCAAGAAGAAAAAAAAAGCAACAGACAAAAATGATCACCAAACATTCATTTTAAGTCGGATACTTTTGAAACTCTCTGGGAACAAATAAACACATATAAGCTAAGTTTTTGCAATGTTGGTTTTTTTCAGCCGCACCATGGACTTAACGCTACCCATCAAATCCTGTGCAACACTTGCGTTATCTTTCTTACACACTTTCATCAGCTCTTTCTTCAAATCCTTCTCGTTTTTGAAGGCCTTCCCTGTTTTCCCTTGCCCTTGCCTTCCCTTGAATCTCTCTATTGGGCAAAGTTCTGGCAGATTTGCCTCTTTCACACAATAACAACATCGTTCGCTTCGTACCACTTCATCACCGGTTTCACGTAATGGCACGATGCCAGATCCGGCCAAAAGAGAGTGTCACCTTCGTGGAACCGGAGGAAGGGCAGCAGGTGCTTCTGGAGGCATTCTTCCCGAGTAACATCGAAAACTGTAAATCTATAACAGTGTGATTTGACTAGATTTGTCAGGATAGAGTTCGTTTGATGCAATTCAAATCTTGATTCGACTAATTGATTTGTCATACATGTGTTTGAAGTTTTTCAGCTGTTTTGTTTACGTTTGACATCTTGTTTGCAAATTTTGTTTCATAAATGTATCAGCAAAAGTCTTCCGTATTTCAAGAAACAAAGATATGCGAGAAATCCGGAAAAAAATACGAAATTGGCGAATCTGCTTTTGTAAACAAACATTTAAATCGACGATTTCTCACGAATAAAAGCTCAATATCTTTAACAAAGACTATAATTGGGTAAAAGAAAGCTTCTGTTAGCCAACGGTGGTCTTAATATTTCAAATTGAGCTTTTATTCGCTAAAACCCGTCGATTCAAATGATTGTTTACAAAACCAGATTCGCCCATTTCGCAAATTTCTCCGGAAATGCCAAACATCAACAAAACTAGTAAGGTATGTTTGGTTAGCGCCGTATTGCACGAAAAAAGACAGGTTTTGAGCTTTGCTCTATATATCAAATATGTATTTATGTCACATACTTGTTTGCCACTGCAACATTCAAGAACCTAGTTCAGTTATGCTAGAATGAAATATTGAAAATTTCAGTTGCCAATTGCTTGTATGATCAAACAAAAGGATTGGTGAAATTGCTTGTATAATAACGTCTTGATACTTCAAAACATCAACGCAATCGGCCAATTATTTGCTCTAGCAAATACATTTAATTTAAACTACACCGTGTCCAATATATTCTCATACAAAATAAAACTGTTTATTTCAAATCGATAATCCAGATTTTATTGATAACTCCGAAACTCCGGGAACCTTACGTTTCTTGAACGCTTGGAATCCGAGGTCATTTTGCAGTATATTGTGCATTGAGCGCTGTGATTTTCGTCTAATCCGTTCCCTGACCTGACTTTAACAACTCGTGCAGTCCGCACCGTACGAGTACGACCAGATCTCTTCCGGTCATCCAACGATCAGGTGTCATGGTTCCTTCGGATGGTTCGGTACACAAAATCCCGCTTTACTCCGAGGTTTTTCAAATTTCTGAAAATAGCGCCCGGGCGCTCACCTTTCAAACACTTTTTTATCACCACAGCACGAAACTCCTTCATCGCTGGTAAAAAAAAACACCGAATGGAAACAATCGGACATTACCTAAAAGCATTTGTATAAACATGCAAAACTACACCAACACATACGTGAAGCATGTTGAGTAGTTACACGACACCAATGCAAGGGAAAAGTGTATGAGAATATATTGAACACAGTGTAAAATAAATAAGCATCACACTTTTAACTAGTTTTACCCAAAATTTCATCAATTTTTACCCAGGCAATAAATAGTTACTCAGAAAAAAATATTGAATTTTAACTGGCGCTTAAAATTTCCCCTCGTTTAATTTCAAGTTAAACGAAGTGTAAACTACGAAATTGTTTGCAATCTTGCATGCGCCATACAACAATGTTCTCAATCTCTTATACAACAGACTAGATGCAGGCGTTATTTGGCTTAAATTTACATGAAATATCCCATTAATTTCGGTCAAATCTAGCGTTCCCTTTATGTGCATTCGACAAAGCAGAATTTTTTTTAACTGTATATACCCAGAAGAAAGTGTTTCATTTTTTTCAAGTACAATCTTCATATTGCGAAATCAAAGGTTGGACTCACAAATCTATTTGTTGTTGTCTGCTACTAAACAGCTATGTACTATTTATGAAGCTAACTTCGTATTCAATATCACACACGCAACTGTCAAAAGAACGAAGCATTTGTTGAAACAGATGCATTTCGTGCATTGTACAAAAACAATACAAAAAGCTACGAATATGTTTTTACAAATAAAAAAAACCTCTCTTGTGGTAAGTGTAACTAACACTTAGCACCCCAGTGGGTCTGGGTTCAATCCCAGGTCGGTGGTTTTTCTGAGGCGAAAACTTCTGGTCACGTCTACCTTCGGAAGGGAAGTAAAGCCGTTGGTCCCGGCTTAAGTGTTGATGAGTGCGATATGTAGGGTCCAGGTGGTAAAGTCGTCTTACTGGCGTCGGTGGTTGTCACCACATTGTGAGAAAATAGGCCGACGGAAAATAAATGAATTAAAAAAAAAGATTGATAGATCTGCTATATTGACTCGAAATGTGATTCGAAAAAAGCGCAACCACGATGAGTTGTTGGTAGTTTTTAATGTCTCTGGTATGGGATTTAATCCTGTACTTTTAGGAAGACCTGTTACTAAATCGATGGTTGATCACACTAGGCCATAATGACTCGTGAGAAGTTATTTGATGAATGAGTATAAAGTTACAGCTTTCTACGGCGCTTTTATTTTTATTTAGGGATAAACCAATAATTCCCGCCCATCCCAGCAGCAACACCAACATGTAGGAGTACGATAGAAGAAAAGCAGCGATTGGCTAGTCTTCATGAAATTTCTTTCGTGCATTGCACAATAAGCCGGAACTCTACCATTTCACCAGATGACTAGAACCATATTGCTTGTTGCAGTTGTGATTGGACTCTAGAAGTGCTTTTTGCGCATTTTAAAGTGTGATAAAAGTGCACGTTTACGTCAAATCGTTTTTTTGTCTTCGGTGCACGTATTCATGACTGCAAGGATCACGTTACTGATCCGAGGAACGGATTTTTTTCCGTGTAGTCTTCATTTTTTCGTGCATTGTACAATTGTCGGAAGTCCACCATTTTAACTGCAATCGATAATACAATCTACGAGATATTTGTTGTATGTACGAAATCCATGTTTACAAAACGAGCGTAAGCAGATTTACGAAAAAATATTTTCAGAGTGTTCCGGCAACTGCTTAAAATCCGATTTGATGTAGCACACCTCACCCATGACGCAGCACCCGTATTTCGTTAGCAACTTCATTTAGAGTTTCCGGGCACACATTTTGGCAACACTCTGCTAGCTTTCGTCCCGATTTAGAAAGTTTTGCACCTTATACATTTTCAATTCGGATTGTTTCTTGGCCCTCTGGACGAAACTTTGCGAAACATCAATTTTTCGGCCAAGTACCGCGACGAAATGTTCCTATTCCGCTTGATATGAGCAATCAGTGCTCTCTCTCGTTTAATTTGTGCGTAGCTCCCAGCTTTTCCAGTTTTTGGTTTATGGTCCACTATCATCCGTTCAAGGAAGCTTTGAAGGACCCTTGAGATGGTCGAATGATGTATATTAATCTGTTTTCCCAAGGCGCGATGCGACAACCCAGGATTTTCCATATTGGTGCACAAAATCCTTTCACAAACAGTTTGCTCATTTTATTTCATCTCGACCGGAATCTCACTGACAACTGCACAACTGAGCGGATGTAAATAATATACTTTGAAGAGAAACTGGGCAAAATTTGGTTGATTTCGGTACGTATGAAAAATGTTGCGGAAGTTTGAAAGTATCGCAATAATTATCGACTCATCCTTTAGTTTCAGTGAATGTCGGAAACTGGCATCGTTTCATACAGTACGGCAGCGTTTCATTCGGTTTTGAATATTAAACTAAAATCCTATAAGCACTCTCAGTTCTGAACTGGTTACAGTTCCGGTGGTCGGTTTCATTCTAGAGGAATATTACATCCATTAACGCCTTTTAGTCGACACAATCGTTAAACATGTTGACTTTTGGATAACGTTAATCGAGACGATCCATCGCATTTTGTGGTACCTACGGAATTCAACACTCTAATGTATAAAAATACTAGGCGAATAATGACAAAAATTGATAACCGAGATAAAAACACGTCCACTTGCGATATACTCCGATCACTGAAAGCCAAATACTTCGCTAGTTCTTAAAAACGGAAACAACCCTATGTTACGTAATATCCCATCCACACAATTTATGTTATTTGTTACTTGTTAGAGTATCTTGATATCATATGTCGTACTTCTAGTTTTCACTAGAAGTAATATGTAAGGCCTGATACAGGTAAACTTCGATTATATGGACACGACACTTAACTCTTTTATTACCAATTTCTAGAAAATGACAACAACCAATTGTGGAAATCAAAAACAGCATCAGACAGAAAAGACGTCCCTCTACGCAATGAAAAATAATGTTGATTTGACATTTACGACAAATCGCCATTGGATGAGCGCTAATTTATATCTATATCTATATAGAGTGCAGTGTGGGCTGATATAAAAACGTTTACAATGCCAACATAATCGAGGTGGGATAGTAAATTATTCCAGTTTCCAACTGCGACCAAAAAAGAAAAACTAACAGCTACTTTTTGGCAAACCAAAACAAAACAGATACAGCAAGCCTTTTTGTACAGCCTACTACGCACACAGCATGGCTAACTCATAGCCAAAATGTAGAAAAAACCGTTGCGCTTCAACAATCTCGGATGAATGTTCATCGCGAGCTTATTAAGCGCATTCGTTTTGAAGTGCTCGAACGAAGAAATGAATCTCGAATAGCATGCGGTGGCGCTTGTCTCGGGTTCGGCCAGTCGCCGCCAGGTAGAGCGTTAGTCAAGATTAAAGCTCGTTTTCGGGCAGTTCTTGGCGGGTATGGTTCGCTGATGCGGTCATTGATGAAGTTGCACGAGCGAGGTGGTTGGATTGTGCTGCAGTTTTTCGAGCCCCGAACGGAGAGCGGGCGAAGCTTTCGGCTATTGGTGGCAATGCTTTTGACGTTGTTCGCGTGTGAATGATCGGTGGCGTTCATTTTTTGGCATTTCCTTAATGCGGTGCTTTCGTTGGGGAGAAGAGGAAAACCATAGCAGTTGGTAAAGGGTCGTTTATGATGTTGACTGAACTCAAAAGCAATGTGCTCATTGGACGTTTTTTTTGTTAAACGGATTAGAATAAATCACTTATTATGCTACAAATGATTTCCGAATTTATTTACCTCTAAGTGCATTTGAAGAGTCATACATTACAGGATTTTTGACACCTCTTCTTATTTCCAAATCTTGCCTATGAATTTTAATTGGCTTAAAAGCAACGCCTATTGGTGGAATCGTAAAATGGAATCTGGTTGAAGCGCTTCACTTGATTGTACGTTTTCAAGTAGAATGCTCGAGGAATTCCCAAAAATATCTATTTGTGTGTGGCAGTGTTGCCAAATATGATAATATTTCATATAAAAAATAACGTGTTTTTGCTTTGTGAAATTAGTTCAATTTGATTTTGGAAGTTGCAATACCATCGCCATGCGCCATGCCGCAATTTTTGTGTGTGAAATGAGTACAATTTAGACGTACGAGAACGCTTGGTAGTACTAGACTTTCTTTTTAAGAATACTCAAATTGAATAGTACATTTTGCACAAAAACAATTCCACCTAAATCAAAACAATGCGTTCGATGTTGATGATGAAAAAACTGGAAAAACAGCTGAATGAGCTTCCACTTCGTGTGACATTTGCCTCTTATCCAGCGAGAATGAGAACATCCATGAATGACGTCATTTTAAGGTCGTCGCGTTAATGGAACAAGTCTTTCATCCAACACTATGTTTTCGATTATAAATTACGTCCCGTTTTTAAGGAGGAGGAAGTCGTGCCTACTATGGGCTCCACAAGCAACTACGGTCAAACAGACTTAGCTCCCGTACGAAGTGCATCCTGTACAAAACGCTAATAAGACCGGTTGTTCTCTACGGACATGAGACGTGGACAATGCATGAAGAGGACCTGCGAGCACTCGGAGTTTTTGAGCGATTTTTAAAACGTGACGATCCATTCAAATATCGAGGACCATATGAATATCGTGACAAAAGGTGCTCTGCTTTGAACGAATTGTTCTATTAATTCTAGACATAATCGTAAGAAGGACGAAAATAACAATTCTAAACAATGACCTGCTTAGCCTGCTTATGTCCATATCTACTGCCGACGAAATGGTAATAACTCCTTATATCTGTTCCTGGTGCTAATTTGTTTGTAGTATTTTTTTCTAGAACAATGTCCTTCAGAAAATATTCGACAGTTGGTTTTAGGGATAATAGTTCCGTAAATGTACGCGCAAAAAAAGGGGTTCTTGACAAGTACTTATACGCTTCCAAGACACTGTAGCTCTATAGTGGCCACACAAATCCTGTCCCAAATAACAATTTTAGTTTTATTTCAGCCGTATAGCATTCCTCCTGGCTTTGTTGATAAAACAACATTCAAAACTGTTGTGTCTACCAACGAGGTGTTCTATGCTTCTTTAAAGCCGAAATTGGTACAAAATGGCCCACTCCATAGACGGTTGTGAAACAAGTTAATAAAGCCCTCATAGGACCTTAAAGATTTTGAAAATGGTCTAGTGAACGATATTATGACCACTTGAGAACCTTCATAGAACCTATTGGCTGCTTTGAAAACCAGCATACGGCCAAATGGCCACAGCTGTCAAACTTCACTGTGATATCGTGGTTTGTTTTGTAGTTCTGCTTTGTTCTCTGCCTTCTGATTCATTTAGCATTAAAGAATATCTAAGAAAAAAATTCCAGTGTTGCGGAAAATTTTGTTTGATGCCAAAATATCCAAAACAAATTGAGATTTTTACAGAGTACCATGCTCCAAATCATTTGCGCATTAAACTTTATGGATAAGAGTTAAAAAAAGTAATGCGCTTCAGAAATTATGCGTGCTTACAACAACAAAAGCAAAATTTAAACAAAAATATTCGATAAATTTATCATAAATTTTCTGAAAATTGATGGAATTCGATAACGTTATCTAAAAAATGCCGAAATTGGTCTTTGATCTACAGTTTATTTGCATAACATCGAAAATTTGGTGCATTTATTTTTCCACATTTCAATTATTGCTGTTATTTAAATATGGCAATTAGAAAAAATCACAGTTTTGCCGAAAAGCCAATTTATCTTCGCAAAGACTACTATAAAACTTTTTGGTAATTTAGTGATATCTCTCAATGACAATTTGCCGTTTAATGCATTTACTGCAGCAAAACGGTTCTAAAATTCTTTTTCAACTGACCGTAATAAGATAATATGAATGAGTTCTTGAACAGCACTCAAAGGAATTTGAGAAAAACAAATTTAATATCGTTGTAAACAAGCTGTGTAGGTTCTCATAAACTGGACTAACATATGGAGCCTGATGGCACCTTTTGGTGCCATAATAAAACAAAAATGATTCTAGTGGCTTTCATAAAACTTTAGTAAAACATAATAAAGCTGGGTGGTTTTGGCAACGTTACTTGGTTGAGGTTTTAAGCATTTTCGATGTGAACAACACTGTTGGTGACAATTGAATTGGAATTTTTTAAATCAAACTATACGTAATTAACGAGAAATGCAATTTTTTAAATAAAAGAATAGCAGCATTGCCACCCAAAAATAGTATTTTCCTAGATTCTTTGAACAACTTCTTTCAAAAACTATCCAGCAGATTGTTAAGCAAACAATAGTTTGGAAGGGGAAAAGGAAAAAATGTCAGAAAAAAAACGATGTATAAGGACATTATGATATTTGGCAACACTGCCGAAAATAAATTGTATTCCCCTTGAATTCCTTGAACAATTTTTCTCAAAAATAATTAGTTGATTGATCTTAGACAATAGACCGGTAGATATAGACTAAAGAAAATAATGCTTTTTAACAAATAACCTATAAATATAGGTTACTACTTCTTCTTTAGCATTGCAAGCTTATTTCTTTTACAATTAGCTTATTGCTTGCTCTCAACTTTGTGTTCTAAATGCACTTCCCCAGTTATTAATTAAGAGCAGCTTTCGATGCCAAGTACCATTTTTGCATTAGTATGGTTGTGTGGCAAGTACAATCATACGCTAGGGAGTCGAGAAATTTTCCTTTACGAAAAATGCCTAGACCAGACCGGGAATCCAACCCAGCCAGCATGGTGTTGCTTTGTAGCTGCGCCTTTAGCCACTGAGCTAAGGGAGGACCCAGGTTACTACTTACCAGGGGTAGTGGTCATCCCTCACGCCAAAGTCACGAGTTCGAATCTCACCGCCGGACAAGTTACGAAAATACCCAAAAAACGGTATTTGAGTGACTACGACGGTAGATGAACTAGCGCAGGGCTGAAAACCTCGATAATAAAGGAACTAAAATAAAAAATTATTAGGTGCGCAACTAAGTTCTCGCTGTTTTTTGGTGAAAAAGGAACTTTATTTTGAAAACAAAGGTTACAAACGAATTATTCAAAGTATTGCCCATCACTAGCTACGACTTTTTCCCATCTTTCTGGTAGAACGTGAATACCATTTCGATAGAACTGTTCGTCTTTTGATGCTATCCAAGAATCAAGCCATTTTGAGATGTCATCATATGAGTGGAATAGCTGACCAGTGAGACCATGTGCCATCGAACGGAACAAGTAATAATGGGCCGGTGCAATATCAGGAGAATTCAAATCGTAAGGAACCCAAGTTCCTTGCTTTTGAATCATTCCCAACGCATGCAATCGTTTAGAAATGGCTTGGCGGGAAACTCCTAATCCTGAACCAAGCTCTTCTTGCGTATGACACGGATCCTCATCGAGCAATGCCTCCAATTCAGAGTCTTCGAAGTTTTTTGGCCTTCCTTCACGCGGACGATCATCAACACTGAAATCACCGTTTTTGAAGCGACGAAACCAATCACGACACGTTGTTTCACTCAGAGCAGCATCACCGTAAACTTTTTGGAGCTCTCGACGTGCTTCAGCCGCCGTTTTCTTCGAATGAAAGAAGAAAATCAATACTTCCCGCAAATGACGATTATTTGGCACGAAATCAGACATCTTCAAACAACCAAAATATATAACACTAAACCAAAATCACTGATTTGGCAAAGCGGTTTGTTTACCATATGTCTGAGCTTGGTTTATGACGCTTGAGATGTACAACATTCGACCAGCACTTACTACTGGCGCCATCTATTGCTAAACAGCGGGAACTTAGTTGCGCACCTAATAAAAAAAGGTGTTACTTTTCACTACTTTTTTGCTTTAAGATTGGCGATCTCTGTATCTCGGACTCTACAAGACCAATTTGGCTTAGTAAATTAAAGTAAATTAAGTAAATTAAGCTTTTATAAGCTGTATTTCAACAGAAACTGCCATGTGCGGCCAAACAAATATAAGATACAAAAAACCACTACGTGACAAGAAAGCTACTTCATTTTTACATGCAGTAAAAAAATTCAGACAAAAGAAAAAAGTTGTTGATGAACACGATAAAATTTAATTTCTTTAATTACATTATACTCATTGGGGGCGACACCGGCATAGTGGTTAACATCCATACCTCTCACCCCAAAGTCACGAGTTCAAATCTTACCCCCGGGCAAGTCACAAAAAAATACCCAAAAGATGTTTAAGTGCCTAAGAAGGGAGATGAACAAGCCTGGGGTTGAAAATCTCGTAATCTTTAAATGACCAAAAATGTGGCAATAAAAACCTATATGGCAACACTGCTGCCAATAAATAGTATTTTTCCTAGATTTCGTGTACAATATTCTACATGAAACATTCAGCGGATTATTTTTAGACAAAATAGTTCCAGAGATATAAACCAAAGAAAATAATAGTGTTTTACAAATAACTTGTAAAAAAGGACTCATTTGTTTAAAGTGCTGTAGCTCTGGAACGGATTGGAATACCTTGAAATGGAATTCTTCAAATGGAATAATTCAATAATAATAATAATTCAAAATAGGAACACTGCCTCCTATAAACAGTATTTTTTTCCTGAATTGCGAAAAACAGACCCCATGTTGTTAAAAACAGACTCCATAAAAAATCATCCAGTCGATTGTTTTTGCAAATTATTTTTGCGTAGATATTGGCAAAAGAACGTAAGAACGTACGTTCTTTTGCTAATATCTATGCAAAAATAATTTGCAAAAACAATCGGCTGGATGATTTTTTATGGAGTCTGTTAAAGTAATTAAGGAAAAAAAAATTGTTTATGGGAGGCAGTGTTCCTATTTTTTTTTATTTTAGAAATAATATAGCATTTTCTGTGAAAAGCGTATTTTGCAATTTGAAGAATAAGGGCTTCTTTATTCCAAAATGCACTGCAGTTACACTCCAGAACAGCTCAGAAAACTTTGAGGTTTATAGTGATTTTTACGTAAAAAAGTGTGAGAAACACGATTGCATGGGCATTTTTCAAGTAAAATGATAATTATTTGACGAAAAAGGCAATATAATTTTTTAAATACAAAAGAACACGTTTGGCAACACTTCTGCCCAAAACAAGTCTTCAAAAATCATCCAACAGATTGTATTAAGACATAATGGTTTTGGAGATGCAAACAATTGAAAATAAAGCATTCGGGGCGTCGGTGGTCGCATGGTTCCATAGATCGTCCAATCAGCACAAAAACTGGTAATTTTACGTATGGGTGGTAGATGAAGAAATCCTCTTATTTTGGTGCAAATCGGTGAAAGTCGAATACACGTTTGAACTTTTTCTCGGTCACATCGAATGGAATGACCCAGATGTAAAACTGAAAACTAAAAAATTGTTTACTTCGATGTAAGTTCTTCCATTCTGCATCCGAAAACATATCTAGTGGCCCCGGGCCCCTACAATTGTAAATCAGGCCCTGCATTTGTATGCAAGAAAATTTAAGAACCCCAAACCAATGGGCATTGAGAAATTCAAAGCAACTTTATAGAAACTATGCAATGAAATTCCTGAACAAGAGATCCGTGCCGCTTGTAATACCTTCCGGAAACGGCTCAAGGCAATCATTAATGTAAAAGGTTAGTGAATTGAACTGTCAATCTATCCTGTTATACTTCAATATGTTAGTAAGAGAACCCAAAAAGAACCAATACAAAGTTTCAATTCAATTCAAAGCAATTGCATTTTATTTTAATTTTGCCAACCCTGTAGACTTCACAAGACAAACACAGAAAAAATAATGAATTTTAACAGGCGCGTAAAATTTCTCCTCGTTTAATTCCGAGCCAAACGTGGCGTAAACAACGAAATTGTTTGCAATATTCCATGCGCCATACAACAATGTTTGTAATCTTTCTTACAACAGGCTAGATTCAGGCGTTATTTGGCTTAACATTACATGAAATATCCCATTATTTTCTGCCATATCTACACAGAAAAAAATCTGAATTTTAATTGTGATGTAAATATCACAGCATGTAAAAATGTAATTCATTCCACACGAAGCAGCAACTTGCATGAAATACTTCTAGCAAAGATGAGCTTTTGCATACAATAATATCGGCAATGTATGGAACGTCCCAGAACTTTACACGATGTATAACGCAAGTGTTTATGTTTTGTGACGCTCCATTTATGTGCATGATATTGAACAGAAATTCACACTACTTTTTCGAGCTGTGTATAACATTCCTATTGAACGCTATATTCATTCGGATATTTATGTACAAGTTTAAGTTTTGTTGAGTCAAATCAAAGCTACAATGGCCATAAAAAATCTGTAAAAAATTCATTATGATTGGATAATTCCTCATGAGGATATGACCAAAACAACACCTGAGAGCATATTAATTAAGAGATGAAAATATTGAAGATGACAATATAAATTGTTGCAGTTCAAAACCGGACAAGACCAATCGCCGCCTGCATTCTATAGTGTCGCATCTGGTGCGTTGTATGGCGCATCAAATGCACCATACAGCGCACCAGATGCACCATACAGCGCACTAGATGCGACACTATGCGATAGTATTTTTCCTGGATTCCGTAGACAGTATTTTACATGGAACATACAACACATTATTTTCAGTCATAATAGTTCAGGAGATATAGCTGAAAGGAAATAGTAGTTTTGACAAATAACTCATAAATATGGACTTATTTGATTTAAACTGCTGAATCTCTGGAATGGATCAGAATACCTTGAGTTGGAATTTTTCAAATCAAATAATACTCATTTCACAAAAAATGCCACATTATTTTTATAATTCAGAGACAAAAAACATATTTGGCCATACTGTCTCCCATAAACAGTATTTTTTTCTGAACCTCTCCAAACATGTTTGTTTTGCATTTTAAAAATTAAATTGCGTTTTTCGTCAAATAGGTATCATTTAATTTAAAGAAAAATTAATTTGCCACCCAAAAAAATGTATGGAATTTTTGAACAATTTTCTTCCATCATCCATTCAAAATCATCCAACAGATTGTTTTAAGACACAATGATTTTGGAGATGCAAGCAATTTAAAAAAAAGTACTCTTCTTAAAATTAAAAAAAAAAACGGGGGTGATCCCATGGTCCGAGGAAGCGTCCAATCGGTACAAAAACTGGGAATTTTACGTATGGGTCGTAGAAGAAAAATTCCTCCAAGTTTTGTGCAAATCGGTGAAAGTCGAATAAACATTTGCACTTTTATTCGGCCACTTTGAATGGAATGATGTGAACTAAAAATTCGTTACTCGGTAATCTAAAAACTAATTTGTTACTCAATTCAAACACTTCAAAAAAAATTTTTTTATCGATGTAAGTTCTTCCATTCTACAACTGAAAAAACATCTTGTGGCCCCGGCCCCAACAATTGTAATCCTGCATGTGTGGCATTATGGAAAGTTTCGACACACAGTATGTAAAAAAAGTATAAGTACCCCGTATAATCGCGTTTTAATACAATTTTCTGGCCTATTTTTTATTACTTGTTATTATCTATTATTCGCGTAACGTTTTACGCTAGCATTCTCCATGTTTGTGGGATACTAGATAGAAATTAATATTTTTGAGAAGTGTATCGGAAAAAATAACCAAAATTTACCTATTATAAATTGAGAAATTTAGAGTGTATGTTCAACTACCTGTCATTTTATGAATTATTAACAGTATCAGATACTGTTCCTATACCATCCTAGTTGATAAATCAGTTGAAAAATTTACAGTTCACGCTCAAAATACCGAAAACTAAAGAGTGTATCGAAGAGTAGTTAGCGACATTCAAACAGTAATTACTCTACAATGGCTTAAACCTCGTTAGTGTGTTTTGCGGCGACATGTTTTTTTACATGTCAATAACAATCATGTGCAATCGATTGGTCTAGTGAGTCGCATTGATCTGGACACGCGAAAGAAAATTTTGCACTTTTGGTGCTCGGAAAAGGGTGTCTCGTACAACCAAATTGCAAAACGGGTGAAAGTGACCACAACAGTGTCAAAAATGTGATCAAAAAGTTGAGTGCGACCTTTTTCGCGAAAGATTCATCCCGATCCGGCAGGAAACCGGGTCCCATCCAGCCCGGCTGAGATTTGAAAGTGGTTAAGTACATAAGGAAAAACCCATCGGCGTTGGCCAAGCAATTCAACACCAGCATCAGGATGATTCAACGGATCAAAACTCCCTGGACTCCCTGAAAACGAACAAGAAACAGAAGGTCCCGAAAAAGTCCCTGGAGTAGCAAGCTCGGGCCAAAACAAGAGCGCGAAAACTGTTCAGCCGGATTCTGGAGAACAAGGACGGATACATCCTGGTCGACGACGATGATTGAGCGCTGCCCGGTCCACCGATACGAAATCGGTGGACCTGGACGTCGCTGACACCAAGGTGGCGGTGCCAAAGTTTTGGTAGATGGTGCTGGAGTGGCAAGCGGTTTGTACCTGTGGTTAGCGGCCATCGATTTTTTCACGAAGGATACAATTAACGCCAAGAACGAGGAAGAATGTTTGAAGAAGAGATTGCTGCCCCTGTATTGAAAACATAAAGCTCTCTTCTGGCCGAATTTGGTTTCCGCCCACTACGCCAAGTGGTTGGCAAACAATATTGTACAATTCATGAAAAAGAACATCAATTCGCTGAACTTTCCGGATCTTCGGCCAATTCAACGGTATTAGGTGCTTCCCTAATAAATTTCGTATGGTTATTTTTCTTAACGACCTATTTGGGGTATCATCCAAACCATTAAAAAAAATGATTGGAGGATTTGTGATATCATTCGTTAAAGGTATTCTTTCATCAGGGGTGTCAAGCAGCACTTTCGCTATGTCCCAAAACATGCACTCGCAAAAAAGCCGCACTAGAAACTACCCTTTCGAGGGTTAAATTGAGCGCAAACACCAACGATGTTCACCTGACTATAAATGCGTTAGATTTTACCATGCCTGCGATTAAATCAACCATGATGGGGTTAATATCAACTTGAGGTCTGTCAAATGTACCACAAATGTTGAAGGCTGTACCATAAACGTAGTAAATTTGACTTTTGAAAATAGGCATAGTCGGTTTTTACTGCAAGATTTTTTTTCTGTGCAGGAGTTCCCGAAAAACTGGACAGCAGCCACCAGGAAACTTACAAAAGCAACTGTGCAGAATTAAATGAAGAATGTCAAGTCCAAAGTGCGAGCGTTTTACAGAAACTAATTTTTTTATCAATATAAACAGTGAAATGGAACAAAAGGTTATTTTTCTGAAAAAAATCGAAAACTTGTTTTTTTTCACTCTTTTATTCGAAAATCAATGTTGCTAACTACTTTTCGATACACTCTTTAGTGTCAAACTCCCGGAGTGAATATACTTTTTTGACATACAGTTCATGAAGCTCGCTCCAATGTACGGCCGCACGAACATTCAAAATACCATCAACCTTCTAAACAATAAGGAAAAGATGCGTAAAATGTTGTCGAACCAAGCCACACTACTACCTATTATTCGGTTGAGTTCGTCATCCTAAACAAAACAACAGTTGAAACAATATCATACCCCGCACGAACTGCACTCCAAAATTAGACACACATGTACTATTCCACACGATACTCGACTCAATCGGTGACGATGATCGTAGTGGTGAATACAAAAAAAACTGCATTCCGTTTAGAGGAACACTCCGAAAATCAAAACAAAAGTGAAAAATGTATAGTGAAACCACATGCCACTTTAAGTGACTCCGTGAGCTGCAATTGTATTAGTAGCGCGCATTGGAGTATTATGGCTATTTCCCACAGCGCGTGAGCCGATAGTGGAAAAGAGATGAAATAATTTATTTTGTCAAATTAAATCAATGATTGCCACTTACCAGTCGCGGTTTATGAGGCATACTTTGGCTGCCATCAGCCAATATTCAGGAGAAAAAAGCCGTTGACTTCAGTATTGCATAAATGGTGTCTTGGGGTTATGAAATTAATTAAGCTTCTCACCAATTTATCAAACACCTGCCATCATCAGTGCGTAATTGGGTTTGCCAATTTATCTTTAAAAGCTGCAATTGTGGGGAGTAAATGACAGGAAATTTTCCCTAGTATGGCTCGCCGGATTTAGCAACAAATTGTGCCATTTCAGCTGATTTTTCAATCATCACCCGCAGTGAAAATAGCAAACCACACTTCTCAGTTGGGGACTGTTTGACGAATAATGCGTGCTTGGATACGCAAGTATTTTGACCATTCAATCTTCTATAAACAAAAGCAGACAGCACCAAATCAGATTAGATCGCGGAAATAGATCGATGATCGCAAAAAAAACGTAAACATTGAAATTAACCGATTGAATCTTTCTTGGCCTTGGGGATTAAATCATTTCGGATTAGTTTCTCCTATTCCCAGTGGTTACTTCATCGTTCGTAAACTTTGTGTTTTTTTTTAAATCCTGCTTCGATTGAAATGGATCTTCTATATTTAACTGAAAGTACGTACAATTTGTAGCTCAATGTTGGCATGAACGGGGGCAGATCGGATCAGATCAGAGATTGGGTTGAAATTAAGAAACGATTTGCCACGGTTTTCGACCACACCGATGCGACACACTCCATGAACGAATTCAACCTCCAAATGACACTGCATTGATCGAACGAAAACATGTCTTTTGATCCAGAAGACGGACTATTTTGCTTACCTTCAACGTGACACCGCGTGCTTTCGTCATACCTAATGAATCGATTGAAGTCTTGCGCGTTTCGATAAAGTTTGGCAATCGATCATTATGGTAATATGAAAAAAAAAAAAAAACTTTAGCAACTTTTGCTCGCAGTGCTTAAAGGCGTAAAAGGGCACGCTGAGCGTGTCGATTATCTGAGTCTAATTACATGAAGTTGCTAATTGCTCAACAGAGAGAAGAGGAGAGAAAGGAAAAATATACGAAATTACCGAAATTGATTGTGGCTGGTGCTTGCACCGAGCTGGGGTGATTGATTTATTTTTATTTCGAGGAAGAAAACGGCCAAAATGGAATCATTTACTATGCAAAAGGCTAGGAAATGTTGAAGAAATCAGCAATACGTGCAACAATTCGTCTATGGGCGTTGGAAATGTGGTTGAGTGCCTTTCCTGTTTGGTTGAAGTTTTGAGGTATTTATGAAAATCACAGAACTCTTATAAAAAGCTATATTTGTAACTTGTAACTTTAAAAGGCTATTGAATGTGAAGGAAGGGCTTGGTTTATTCAGTTGTATGGACTTTTTTTAATTTTCATTTTAACATCTACGCTTAGACAGGATGTGACAACTTGAAATATACACACTAAAAATTAAATTTAATTTACACTAGGAAATCATTCGTTTAACTCACCAATGTATTCGTTATTTTCTGTAACACAATTGATTTCTACCAGTTATGAAGCTGGTTTCGTGTTTGCATTTGTATATTTAAAAACATATTCGTTTATTGTACGAAAACAGTTCAAAGAACTACGACAATTTTGTTGTAAAAAAGAATAAAATGTTACTCTTGCTGGTGATCTTATAGCTGCATGCATGTTTGACAGTTATGCTGTTTCAATTCGAGATGGGCCTTGAAAAAAAACGCATCCATTGGGAGAGAGAGGTTTCACCCAGAGGACTGAAGAAAGCGTTAGTTTTTGAAGCCTGCCACTTTTGTTGCGGCGCTAGTGACGATTTTAACATTTTAAGCTCGGATCACAATGGATTATATTTAGTTACAATATTTCTTCTACCAAATTACTAGTACCAGTAATTTAGATAAAACATTATAATACATGGCTGAAAAAAATTGAACAAATACTATCGTTGTGATAACCACTACGCTAAATACAACAAGGAAGATTTTTCTCTCGAATCGAATAAACGACAAAATACGACAACTTCCGCCGCGAATATTGTGTTTGCTGCATAAAGCCTTCGAGAAAACCGAGCTGTCAAATTAGCACCACACGCAGCACCAAGTTTTCGGCTTCACGATTGTTGTTCGTGGATGACAGCCGCTTCAGTCCTGTGGTTTCACCGTGATTTTCTGTTAATGTTTTTGATTCGGGAATTGATCCAGTTTCATTTAGGTAGAGCGGGTTGGTTGTGAATTTGTGTTTTTTGTGTGTAAGGGGGGGGGGGGGGGGGGAAGTAAAGAAGAAAAAAAAGATAAAATATTTTTTTTTGTTGAGTGGGGGGGTGTGTTTTTTTTATGTTGAGGAAGGTATTATTTGGTGTGGCGCACCAAGCAATATGGTTGGTGGGGTGGGGGAGGGGAGGGGCTGGCTGGTCTAATTTATTTTTGTTTGTTGTTTTGGTGGGTAAAGGAGGGGTGGGGGGGGGGTGGGGATTTGTTTGTTTTTTTGAGTGTGGGGGAGGCGGGGGCGGGGGGAGAAGGGGGGCGGGGGGGAGTAGAAAAAAAAAAAATGTGTATGTGTAAATATATAGGGGGGGGGGGGTTGTAATTTTTTATTAATAACTAGCTGAACCCGGTGCGTGCGCTGCTACGCTTGCAACTAAATGAAGGAAAATTTAATAGAACTTTCACGTTTATGGTTTTTTTTCGAAATGAGTTTTTTTTTTTTTGACTAAGCAGGGTTTAAACTTCTATAAAAACATGCTTCTTACCCGAGAAATACACGTTTTGTGTTTAAGTAACCTGGATAATTCTCATTTTTGGTAGAAATTTGTGTTTCATTTGTATGGGAGCCCTCCGTTCCTGAGGGGGGTGGTTTCTCAAACCACCATACAATCATTGCCTTCAAAACCCCCCACATGTCAAATTTGGTTCCATTTGCTTGATTAGTTCTCGAACCATCTCATTGGGCTCATCGATTATAATAAAAATTTGAGTTTCATTTGTTTGAACCCCCTCCCCCCTTCTTCAGAGAGGGGAGGGGTCTTGAACTGCCATAGAAACATTCTTGCCTTCAAAACCCCCCACATGCCAAATTTGATTCAATTTGCTTGATTAGTTCTCGGGTTATGATGAAATTTGTGTCTCATTTGTATGAGAGCGCCCCTTCCTGAGAGAGAAGGGGTCTCAAACAATCATAAGAACCTTTCCCAGCCCCAAAAACCCCTTCATATAAATTTTCACGTTGGTCGGTTCAGAACTTTCTGAGTGTATATGGGTCTGACAGACAGACAGACAGACAGAAATTCATTTTAATGTATATAGAAATCTAGCCTCCAAAAATCCCCATATGCTAAAAGTGGTTTCATTTACTTGATTAGTTCTCGAGTTATGCAGAAATTTGCTTTTTATTTGTATGGGAGCCACCCCCTCCCCCCCTTAAAAATGGGGAGGGGTATTGAACTGCCATTGAAACATTTCTTGCCTCTAAAAACCTCAACATGCCAAAAGCCAAATTTGGTTTCATTTGCTTCATTGGCTCTCGAGTTATGCTAAAAGTTATGTTTCATTTTTATGGGAGTCTCCCCTTCCAGAAGGCGGAGGGGTCTCAAACCACATTACAAACATTTATTTCTCTCAAAAACCTCCACATGCCAAATTTGGTTTCATTTGCTTTAATTTTTATCGAGTTATGCAGAAATTCGTGTTTCATTTGTATGAGAGACCCCCCTTTCAGTGAGCGGAGGAGTCTCAAACCACAATAGAATCATTTTTTGCCTTCGAAAACCTCCACATGCCAAATTGGGTTCCATTAACTTGATAAGTTCTCGAGTTATTCAGAAATTTGTGTTTCATTTGTATATGAGCCCTCCTTTCAGAGAAGGGAGGGGCTCGAGTCAACTTAGAAACATTTCTTGCCTTCAAAAACCTCCACCTGCCAAATGTGGTTCCATTTACTTGATTAGTTCTCGAGTTATGCAGAAATTTGCGTTGGATTTGTTTGGAAACTCCCCTCCCTTCCCCTTCTAGATGGCGGAGGAGTCTCAAAATTCCATAGAAACATTTCTCTCCTCCAAAAACCTCCACATGCCAAATTTGGCTCCATATGCTTGATTAGTTCTCGAGTTATGAACAAATTTGTGTTTCATTAGTATGAGAGCCCCCCTCTTACAGAGGGCGGAGGGGTCTCGAGTTACCTTAGAAACATTTCTTGCCTTCAAAAACCTCCACCTGCCAAATTTGGTTCCATTTACTTGATTAGTTCTCGAGTTATGCAGAAACTTGTGTTTCATTTGTATGGGAGCCCCGCCCCCCTACCAGAGAGAGAGGAGGGGTCTCGAACCACCGTAGAAACATTTATTGCCTTTAAAATCCCCGCAAGCCAAATTTGGTTCCATTTGCTTTATTAGATCTAGAGTTATGAAGAAATTTCAGTTTCATTTGTATGAGAGCCCCCCTTCTATGAGGGAGAAGGGGTCTCAAACCATAGAGAAAGGAGGGGTCTCTAACTATCTTAAGAACCTTCCCCGGCCCCAAAAACCCCTGCATACAAATTTTCACGCCGATCGGTTCAGTAGTCTCCGAGCCTATTAGGGTCAGACAGACAGACAGACAGACAGACAGACAGACAGACAGACAGAAATCCATTTATATATATATAGATAGATTAGCTAGTTTTTAATATTCATTAATTATCTTCCATTTCCATTATTTTTAAAATAATAGGCACAAAATAAAGGAAATTTATAAAAATTAATTATGCTCGTCCTTTTTAGTGATTCTGGCACCCTAATCTAGCTGAGATGAAAGCGTGCGAAGTGAAGAAATTTTCGGAAGTGCATTTAATGTATTCAGAGATGACAGAAATGTTCATGCATCTTAGAAAGAGTCAGGCGGTGGAGTTTTCATAGCTCATTCGGACAATTTTAATTCTGATGTGTACTCTGCATAAACATTTAAAGGATTTGAACATGTTCGAGGATTAAATCACACATAGCAGCTGAAACGCAAGTATTCGCCTGTGTGTATTTTCCACCAGACTATGCTAAAAAAAACACCTTTGAAGCCTTCTTCCAAAGTGCTGACCAAATTTTATCACAACTTCCTCCTGAGGTCAAGGTGCACATTTATGGAAATTTTCTTCAACGCCATGCAGACTTTATTCTAGTGCTGGTATTTTACTCCTAGTCGTTGAGGATAACGAAACATTGCAGTTTATTTCCGACAAAACTGCTTGTTTGGAACTCAATCAAATTTATCACATTAAAAACAACAATTTTTTTGTCTGGACTTTTTATTCACAAATAATTATGAAGATTGCTGTGTGGCCGAGTCATTAACTCCATTGTGGGAAAACGAAATGTTCCGCACAGAAATTGAATATTCTGTATTCGTACATGAGTGCCAAAGATCCGATGACTGCAAATAAGAGTAAGTTTTTAATACAAATTACCGAAAAATTTTAAGGAATGAAGGATTTTTCTTTTTGTTTCTTGATTATCGAGATTTTCATCCTCGGGCTCGCTCTCATCTTCCGTCGTAGTCACTCAAATACCTCTTTTGGGTATTTTTTTTTTTTTTTTTTTTTTTTTTTTGGAAGCAGATATAATGTTTATAGAGATGACAGAAATTTTCAAATGTCTGAAAAAAAGTCAGGAGGAGGTGTTCTTATTGCCGTCTCGGTCAATTTTAACTCCGAAAGTATCACTACGTTGAAATTTAAAGAATTTGAACATGTATGGGTAAAGGTGCATATCGCAGGTGAAACACACGTATTTTCATCTGTGTATTTCCCTCCAAACAATGCTCGTAAAGACGTGTATGAAATTTTTTTCAATAGTGCTGAAGAAATCTTGTCCAACCTTGCCCCAGAAGTAAAACTTCACATATATGGAGACTTTAATCAGCGTACTATTGACTTTGTTCCAGACATTGAAAATGAAAGCATCTTGCTTCCAATCGTTGGAGAAAGTGAAACACTACAATTTATTTTCGACAAAAGTGCAAGTTTAGGACTCAACCAAATTAATCATGTTAAAAATCGGCAAAATTGCTATTTAGATTTCCTTTTAACAAATATTCATGAAGACTTCTGTGTGACCGAATCAGTTACTCCATTATGGAAAAATGAAGCGTTTCACACAGCTATTGAGTTATCTATATTTGTACATGAAAACAAAAGACCCGACGACTGCGAGTACGAAGAGATCTTCCAATACCACTCGGCAAATTATGAAAAAATAAAGCATAGGCTAAGCAGAATAGATTAGCAAACGATTTTTAGAAACGAGGAAAATATCGAAACGTCAGTAGATGTCTTTTATAAATTACTATTTGAAATTATACATGAATACGTACCTGTGAAAAAAATAAGGCGGCAAAACAATTCAAAGCATCCGGTTTGGTATAACCAAGAAATAAAAGAATTGAAAAACCGCAAACAAAAAGCTCACAAAATTTATAAAAAGTATAGTAGTAACGATAATCTGGTCAACTACTTGAACATTTGCGATCAACTAAATCTAGCTACTGACATTGCTTTTGAAGAGTACAATTCGAAAACTGAACGTGAAATAAAATGTTGTCCAAAGAATTTTTTTAGCTACGTGAAAACTAAATTGAAATCGGACAATTTTCCATCCAAAATGCATCTAAACGAAAATGTTGGGGATAACTCAGAAAAAATTTGCAACTTATTTGCAAGTTTTTTCCAAGAAATTTATACCACATTTTCGGAAGAAGATCGTGATCGCGAATATTTTGATTTCTTCCCAGAGTTTGTTAATGATGTTAGTGTCAACAGCGTGAATGTACAAGACATTAGAGAAGCATTGAATAAATTAGATGTATCGAAAGGATGTGGACCTGACGGTATTCCACCCGTATTTTTAAAAAACTTAGCGTTAGAATTCACAACTCCATTGTTTTGGCTTTTCAATATGTCGCTTGAATCTGGCATTTTTCCCAAATCATGGAAGAGCTCCTACCTAGTACCAATATTTAAAAACGGAAAAAAATCTGACATACGCAATTACCGTGGAATTGCCATTATTTCATGCATTCCTAAGCTTTTTGAAGCAATAGTTAATGAAAAGCTGTTCTATCAAATCAAAAACAGGATTACTAACAATCAACATGGGTTCTACAAAGGACGTTCAACTAATACAAATTTACTAGAATTCGTCAACTACACGTTGATTGCAATGGATAGCGGAAACCACGTAGAAGCTCTCTATACAGATTTCAGTAAGGCATTTGATCGGATAGACATTCCCATGCTACTATTCAATTTACAAAAACTGGGTATTGAGCCAGGTCTTCTCAAATGGCTCAAATGTTACCTAACTAACCGCCAACAAAAAGTAAGATTCAAAGGAAAGGAATCAAATCCTATTCAAGTTTCCTCAGGTGTCCCCCAAGGATCCCATCTAGGCCCTATTTTGTTTATTCTTTTCGTAAACGATATTTCATTCATTCTTAAAACTGTAAAATTCTTAATATATGCCGACGATATAAAGCTCTTCCTAGAAGTAAGAAACAAAGAAGATTACAAGATATTTCAAGAAGAAATACATATTTTCTGTACTTGGAGTAACAAAAGCCTTTTACAATTAAATGTTCAAAAATGTAATGCGATAGCATTTAGCAGAAAACAAGACACACCTGACATTATGATCACTCTAGGAAATCAGTCTGTAGGAAAGTGCACAAGAATTCGTGATTTAGGGGTTATGTTGGATTCTAAGCTAACATTCATTGACCATTATAATACAATAATTAACAGAGCTAATAACATGCTGGCATTTATAAAACGCTTTAGTCATAGCTTTAATGACCCTTACACAGTTAAAACATTATACATTGCTTATGTGAGGTCAATACTGGAATATTGTTGCGTAGTCTGGTCACCTTTTTCAGTCATCCATGAAGAGCGAATAGAGTCTGTACAAAAACAGTTTTTATTGTTTGCATTACGTAAATTAGGTTGGGAAAGATTTCCTCTCCCACCCTATGAAGCTCGCTGTAGGCTTATCAGCATGCAAACACTAAAAAAACGTCGCGAGTTTGCAAAAGTTTCGTTTGTTAATGGCATTGTTTCGCATCGCATTGATTCAGCAGAGCTGTTATCAAAATTAAATTTTTACACACTCAGTGCTCAACACTCAGTGCTCAACACTCAGTGCTCAACACTCAGTGGCTCAACACTCAGTGCTCAACACTCAGTGCTCAACACTCAGTGCTAAACACTCAGTGCTCAACACTCAGTGCTCAACACTCAGTGCTCAACACTCAGTGCTCAACACGCAGTGCTTAACCCTCAGTACTCAAGGCCCAACACTCAGTGTTAAACATTCAGTGCCAAAGATTCAGGGCTCAAAACTCAGAGCTCAACACTAGGTGCTCAACACTCAGTGCTCAACTGGTGCTCAACACTCAGTGCTCAACACTCAGTGCTCAACACTCAGTGCTCAACACTCAGTGCTCAACACTCAGTGCTCAACACTCAGTGCTCAACACTCAGTGCTCAACACTCAGTGCTCAACATTCAGTGCTCAACACTCAGTGCTCAACACTCAGTGCTCAACACTCAGTGCTCAACACTCAGTGCTCAAGGATTCAGTGCTCAACACTCAGTGCTCAACACTCAGTGCTCAACACTCAGTGCTCAACACTCAGTGCTCAACACTCAGTGCTCAACACTCAGTGCTCAACACTCAGTGCTCAACACTCAGTGCTCAACACTCAGTGCTCAACACTCAGTGCTCAACACTCAGTGCTCAACACTCAGTGCTCAACACTCAGTGCTCAACACTCAGTGCTCAACACTCAGTGCTCAACACTCAGTGTTCAACACTCAGTACTCAACACTCAGTGCTCAACACTCAGTGCTCAGTGCTCAACACTCAGTGCTCAACACTCAGTGCTCAACTCTCAGTGCTCAACACTCAGTGCTCAACACTCAGTGCTCAACACTCAGTGCTCAACACTCAGTGCTCAACACTCAGTGCTAAACACTCAACACTCAGTGCTCAACACGCGGTGCTCAACACTCAGTGCTCAACACTCAGTGCTCAACACTCAGTGCTAACACTCAGTGCTCAACACTCAGTGCTCAACACTCAGTGCTCAACACTCAGTGCTCAACACTCAGTGCTCAACACTCAGTGCTCAACACTCAGTGCTCAACACTCAGTGCTCAACACTCAGTGCTCAACACTCAGTGCTCAACACTCAGTGCTCAACACTCAGTGCTCAACACTCAGTGCTCAACACTCAGTGCTCAACACTCAGTGCTCAACACTCAGTGCTCAACACTCAGTGCTCAACCCTCAGTGCTCAACACTCAGTGCTCAACACTCAGTGCTCAACACTCAGTGCTCAACACTCAGTGCTCAACACTCAGTGCTCAACACTCAGTGCTCAACCCTCAGTGCTCAACACTCAGTGCTCAACACTCAGTGCTCAACACTCAGTGCTCAACACTCAGTGCTCAACACTCAGTGCTCAACATTCAGTGCTCAACACTCAGTGCTCAACACTCAGTGCTCAACACTCAGTGCTCAACACTCAGTGCTCAACACTCAGTGCTCAACACTCAGTGCTCAACACTCAGTGCTCAACACTCAGTGCTCAACACTCAGTGCTCAACACTCAGTGCTCAACACTCAGTGCTCAACACTCAGTGCTCAACACTCAGTGCTCAACACTCAGTGCTCAACACTCAGTGCTCAACACTCAGTGCTCAACACTCAGTGCTCAACACTCAGTGCTCAACACTCAGTGCTCAACACTCAGTGCTCAACACTCAGTGCTCAACACTCAGTGCTCAACACTCAGTGCTCAACACTCAGTGCTCAACACTCAGTGCTCAACACTCAGTGCTCAACACTCAGTGCTCAACACTCAGTGCTCAACACTCAGTGCTCAACACTCAGTGCTCAACACTCAGTGCTCAACACTCAGTGCTCAACACTCAGTGCTCAACACTCAGTGTGCTCAACACTCAGTGCTCAACACTCAGTGCTCAACACTCAGTGCTCAACACTCAGTGCTCAACACTCAGTGCTCAACACTCAGTGCTCAACACTCAGTGCTCAACACTCAGTGCTCAACACTCAGTGCTCAACACTCAGTGCTCAACACTCAGTGCTCAACACTCAGTGCTCAACACTCAGTGCTCAACACTCAGTGCTCAACACTCAGTGCTCAACACTCAGTGCTCAACACTCAGTGCTCAACGACTCAGTGCTCAACCTCAGTGCTCAACGTCCTCTTTTATGACAATGCCTATTGGCATCAGTCCGCTCAGGACGCAAGTGCTCAACACTCAGTGCTCAACACTCAGTGCTCAACAGCTCAGTGCTCAACACTCAGTGCTCAACACTCAGTGCTCAACACTCAGTGCTCAACACTCAGTGCTCAACACTCAGTGCTCAACACTCAGTGCTGACAAAACAGCTTGTCAGTGCTCTAACCCCAACCTCACGATTCAGTGCTCAACACTCAGTGCTCAACCACTCAGTGCTCAACGGGAGCTCATCCATCTCTCCACAATGCCAATGGAGTGTGAGGCCGTTAACTCGACCTCCTCGATGGATTCACCACATATCTCCAGGGTGATGTCGTCTGCGAACCCGACAATCTTTACCCCGCTCGGGAACTCAAGCCGCAGTACCTCGTCGTACATCGTGTTCCATAACACCGGACCCAGGATCGAACCTTGCGGGACGCCTGCGGTGATCTGCACACGTTTCTAGCCTGCCTCTGTATTATATACCAGTACGCGATTCTGGAAGTAGCTTCAGAGAATCTTGTACAGGTACCCAGGAACCTGAAGGCGTTGGAGCGAGTCGGCGATAGCCGCCCAACTGGCGCTATTGAACGCATTCCTCACGTCAAGGGTGACCACCGCACAGTATCGTACTCCTCGCCTCTTGCGCTGGATTACCACCTCGGCCGTCTTGGTGACGGACAGGATGGCATCCACCGTCGACTTCCCTTTACGGAAGCCAAACTGATTACTTGACAGACCGCGTATACCCTCCGTGTATGTTGTCAGTCTGTTGAGGATTACCCTCTCGAGCACCTTACCCGCTGTATCCAACAGACATATTGGTCTATATGCCGATGGATCTCCTGGTGGCTTCCCTGTCTTTGGTAGCAACACAAGGGTCTGAATTTTCAAGGCGTCCGGGAAGACGCCCTCGTCCAGACACGTTTGCATCACCACCCTGAACATTTCGGGATCCAGCAAGATAGCCGTCTTGATGGCTAGGTTCGGAATACCATCCGGACCCGGCGCTTTGTTCACCTTTAGCGACTTTGCTATCGCAATGAGTTCATCATTCGTCACCGTCGCCTCGTCGCCGACTCCCGTTGTGCCGTTGTCGGTGCCCAAGTGGTCACGGGTGTTCGGCTGAGCCGTCCACCCTTCCGTCGCTATGACAGCGTTAAGGTCTGGGATACTGGAACGCTGGTCATGGGACACGTCTACGGCGGCGGAGGGCCATGGACTTGGGTCGTGGCTCAGAAAGAGTCCCCCAACAATCACCTGCAGCAGCTCTGGTGAACGCTCGGTTGGATCCACCGATCCTCTGGTTTTGACCATTACAACCCGGTAGGCGTCACCCTACGGATTCGTATTGGCCTTCTGACACAGACCCTCGAAGCAGGCTCGCTTGCTGGTCTTTATCTCCCTCTTTAGTGCGGCCTTCGCGGCGACTAGCGCCCCTCTACGCTCGATTCTATCGGCGTCTGACCGCGCTCTTTGCACCCTCCGTCTTGTGTGGAGGCATGTTCTTCGGAGGTCGGCGATCGACTCCGTCACCAATACACCGGCGATCTTTCATTCCTCGGTTTGACTTCCCACGGCATGGTCGCATCGCACGCTCGTGTAAGTGTCATAACGAGTCTTTCGCCGCAAGGTTCCTGGGTTTCGCGTAAGTTTCGTTCCCTCTCAAGCGCCTCTTTAAAAGTCTCTACATCAAAGTAGGACGTCCTCCATCTGCGGGCGAATGGAGTGGATGCTCCTCCTTCCGCGCGCTGCCTTGTATTGTGGACCATACCATAACGTACCGCCAAGTGGTCGCTATGGGTGTAGCCATCATCCACCCTCCAATTGCTAATTAGCCCAGGACTGCTAAATGTTATATCGATGATCGATTCCGCTCCGTTTCTATGGTAGGTACTCTCGGTACCCACGTTGGCTAGGTCCACATTGAGCCTAGCCAAGGCCTCGAGAAGAATCTGGCCCCTAGGGTTGGTAAGGCGGCTCCCCCATTCGAGCGCCCAAGCGTTGAAGTCCCCCGCTATTACCAACGGGTTCAGGCCAGTTAGCTCCGTTGTCATCCGATCGAGCATATTGGAAAACTGTTCGATCGACCACCTTGGCGGTGCGTAGCAGCTGCAGAAGAACACTCCATTCACTTTTACAACCACGAAGCCTTCGTTTGTGTTGGACAAACCTCATGAACCGGGTACTTGCCCGTCGTCCATAATGCCGCCATATTAGACCTGTCCGCAAACCAGTTCCCGTAGCCGGATGGGATGCGGTATGGGTCAGAAATTATGGCGATATCCGATGCCGACTCGCTAACTGTCTGACACAGTCTGGCAGTTGCTGGGCTGCCTCACAATGGTTCAGGTTTAGTTGGGTTACCTGCATTACGGTTGGCTCGTTGGTATACCCTTAGCGGCCGGGCACTTAGCCCCCCCGCCCCCCCCCCTGAAGTGCTTATCGTCCGGTTTCCCAGCGCACATCAAGCATTTGGGGGGGCCTTTGCAATCCCGCGCCTTGTGGCTAGTGCTGCCACACCTTCTGCACATGTCGCTCCTATCTGGGCCTTTGCATTACCAGGACATGTGCCCGCTCTCTAGGCATCTGAAACATGCCTTCGGCGGCTGGTGCAGGCTTAGTGGGCATATTGACCATCCCACCTTCACCTTCGCCACTTTCAACGCCGCGTCTGCGTCGACTGCCGCTACCCCCAGGGTTGCCACCTG
Source organism: Aedes koreicus (assembly GCA_024533555.2). Classification (NCBI taxonomy): domain Eukaryota; kingdom Metazoa; phylum Arthropoda; class Insecta; order Diptera; family Culicidae; genus Aedes; species Aedes koreicus. Next base: position 116,461 of record JAHHFK020004256.1, read on the forward strand.
GGTCCCAAGTGGACCCTTTCTCAGACGTATGTCTGCGGCGGCAACCTCGACCTTGCACTGTTCCTTCAGTGCAGTAGAGATCTCGTCTGCCTCGGTGATCTCATCCAGGTTTTTACACTGGATCGTCACCTGTGAGACGAAGGCGCGCACCTCCACACCCTCACCTAAGGCCTGTTTTGCCAGGTCTCTATACGCCGGGCCCTTAAGCGTTGTCGCTTTTTTAGGCTCCAGGAGCATTTCGCCGGTGCGGGTACGGCGTATACTCCGCACGTCGGTGCCTAGGCCTGCCAGTTTAGCGTCCCCGCGCATCGCTTTCAAGACCTCGGAGTACTTAGACGCCTAGGTCTCGACGATGAGGGCCTCTCCACGGTTACTCCTCTTTTTCCTCATTTTATTCCAGGGGGCTTCCCTGCCCCACCTGGGGTCATTGCTTGTCCCCCTCCTAGCACTGGCATCTGCCTCGTGCTAGTTATGGCTGTTGTTGTCGTTGGGGCCCTGCCGCTCGGGCCCCCTTCGGCGATTGAGACAACACGTGAGCTGGTCGACGCGCCTTTCGCGCTGGGCTTAGCGCCGGGCCTCTCTTTTTGCGAGAAGCCGAAGCTGGTCGCGAGGATGGACCCTCTGACCCCGCTGCCACGTTCGCATAGGTTCGTTTCCCCTTTGGAGCTTCCGAAACGATGCGCTTCTTAGAAGCGCCAGGTGCCATCTCGCCCGGGGACTGCCTAGCCCGCTTGGAGGTCCCCGCCTCCATGGATAGGATGGACTCTCCGACGGAGCCGGATGGTTCCGTCTGCGTCTGCTTCGAGGCAATGTCCTTCGCCCTTTCGGTGGCCGCTAGCCGTGCCAACTCTCTGGCACTTTGCTCGGCTAGTAGTTTGGCCTCTAGCTCCTCCCTCTCCTTGCATGCAGCCTGCACTGTCATGCGTAGCATAAGAAAGCTCAACTTTAGGTCTTTCGCAATGTTGTTGCGCGACGACGTAAAGTCGATGATCGCATCCAACTGCTCCGAGACCTCCATCACCTTAGGAAGGGTTTCCCGCATCCTATCCATGGCCCGGATGAGTCCTGGCCCATCCATGGCCACGCCTAGCTTGGTGCCACCTGCCTCCGATGCCGTAGCTCTACCGCAGGTGTCGCTCACGCCCGATCCCACCGTTTTACGCGGTGGGGACCTCGCTAGGCCGCCTTTAGCGAACGGATTCGCTCTCTCTTGGGTCTTTTTTGTTTCCTCCATGTTGTTGGGTCCCCCTCCAGCCGCAATCCAAGCCCACGTGGAGTAGTCGCTATTGTGATCCCATGGTTATCTATGCATGCAGGGAGGCCATGCGAGGGTTGACACGGCTCTTCAAGGGGAGCCGTGTTCAGAGCCGGATTAGCGCAAGACAGGTATAGGTCATCTGAGCCTACTCCCGCCCGACTGGCGAGGTCGGGCGGTGGAGAATGGAACGTACTGGAGGCCTGCCAGGGTTTTAATAGGACGGAGATGACCTGTGCTGCGGGAACTTCGCCATTTCCTGCTCGGTGTCACCCGGCAGTACTGAGGGAGACGACACAGGCGCCAGCCCGAATACAACGGTACCACTCGTGAATCTTTTCGCAGCCAGTTGCCTTAAATGGGGTTTTACTGGCATCCACCCCAATGCGTCGCATGACGCTCCCTCCGTAGTTCGTTTAGCCGTGAAGGGGAGCTTAACGTTTTCAAGGTACACCGCGGGGAGGCAAACTACATTCACACCTCAGACCGGGACGTCTGGGACGCGGTATGCGTAGCAGCCTCCCAGATCGTCCTTGATCTCCAACAAAAATGACGAAACGACCAAAGGCAGGTCGCAGGGACCACCTAACTACTAAAGCCCTAAGTAGTAAGACATAGTTGGTGCTTAACTAGCACAATAGCCCCCTCCCCGAAGTAATACCGAAAGGTGGTTCCGGGGAGGGTCCAGGGCTAAAGGCACGGGTGGGTTTTTAGAGGGTCGAGGAGTTGGCACCCTCATCCCCAAACCCTGAGTTCTTCAGGTGTCTGGTTGCAGATTTTCCATCCCGTCAAAAAAAAAAAAAAGGCGTCCCGGTCCTGACACATCCTCTGGACCAAGTTATCCGGAATCGTGTCGTGACCGCTTACGGCAATCATGCCGGATCTCGCGCCGTCGAAGCGAGGACATGCGAAGAACACATGTTCCGCAGTTTCCTCGACTCCCGCGCACTCGCTGCATGCGGAGGACTGTGCATGCCCATATTTGTGCAGGTATTGTCTAAAACAGCCGTGGGCAGACAATATCTGCGTTAAGTGGAAGTTCACTTCACCGTGCCGCCTACCGACCCACCCGGTTAATTCCGGGATTAGCTGGTGGGTCCACCGACCTTTGGTGGAGTTGTTCCATTCCCTTTGCCACTTAACCATGGATGCGGCTCTAGTGATCTTCCGAATACCTGTTGTTCCACGTTGCTCGAAGCACTCTACGTCCTCTTTTATGACAATGCCTATTGGCATCATCCCCGCTAGGACGCAGACCGCGTCGCGTGATACCGTTCGGTATGCACTCACCACTCTTAGGCACATAAGCCTGTGTGTACTCTCTAGCTTACTTGCGTAGCTCTTGGTACTCAAGGCGGTGATCCATGCCGGCCCACCGTACCTAAGTATGGACAGGGCGACACTGGCCAGGAGTTAACGCTTACTCCCTTGCACCGCCGAGCTATTCGACATCATGCGGGATAATGCCGATATAGCCATAGAGGCTTTCTTGCAAGCGTAATCGACGTGACTGACAAAGGACAGCTTGTCGTCGATCATAACCTCAAGATACCTCAAGAACCTCTTCGATTCTATTGTGCAGTTACCTGCACTAATCGTCGCATGTTGCTCCGATTTCCGATTATTCACCACCGTGACCTCGGTCTTATGGTGGGCTAGCTCCAATTGCCTGGAGCTCATCCATCTCACACAATGCCAATAGAGTGTGAGGCCGTTAACTCGAGCTTCTCGATGGATTCGCCACATATCTCTAGGGTGATGTCGTCTGCGAACCCGACTATCTTTACCCCGCTCGGGAACTCAAGCCGCAGTACCTCGTCGTACATCGTGTTCCATAACACCGGACCCAGGATCGAACCTTGCGGGACGCCTGTGGTGATCTGCACACGTTTCTAGCCTGCCTCTGTATTATATACCAGTAGCTTCCGAAAATCTTGTACAGGTACCCAGGAACCTGAAGGCGTTGGAGCGAGTCGGCGATAGCCGCCCAACTGGCGCTATTGAACGCATTCCTCACGTCAAGGGTGACCACCGCACAGTATCGTACTCCTCGCCTCTTGCGCTGGATTGCCACCTCGGCTGTCTTGGTGACGGACAGGATGGCATCCACCGTCGACTTCCCTTTACGGAAGCCAAACTGATTATTAGACAGACCGCCTATACCCTCCGTGTATGTTGTCAGTCTGTTGAAGATTTCCCTCTCGAGCACCTTACCCGCTGTATCCAGCAGACATATAGGTCTATATGCCGGTGGATCTCCTGGTGGCTTCCCTGTCTTTGGTAGTGTGGTGAGCAATACCCGAGCCATAGCAAGCCTGGCGTTCGGACAGGCAGTTCCATTCAAGCACAGCCAGTGCAGACACGCATCTCCACCGATGTGCTCACACTACCTCTATGCAATAAACTAATAAAATCCCCTCATCAAGATCATTCAGCTTCCTTATTATAGAATACAACATATTCTGGCGACGAGAAGAACCACGCTGCATATTAAGGTTCATAAGAATGTAAGTAAAACCAATCAGCAATTCTCGCAAAAGTTGGGAAACCATTCTGGAAAATTTACCTTGTTTGGAAATGGTTGCCTTAGCGACAGACACGGTCGGTCGGATCAGGCCATGAAAAGTTCGTCTTAAAAGGGAACTTGCCTTAGCGGCGGATACGATCCGTCGGGTCAGGCCGTAAGGAAAGTTTGCCTTAGAAGGAAACTTGTAGCAACGGATATGATCTGTTGAGTCCGTAAGGAAAGTTCACCTTAGAAGGGAACTTATTTCAGCAGCGGATACGATCCGTTGGGTAAGACCGTTAAGAAAGTTTGCCTTAGAAGGAAACTTGAAGTAACGGTTACGATCTGTTGAGTCCACAAAGGGAGCTTGTTTCAGGAACGGATACCATCCATTGGGTCAGACTGTAAATAAAGTTTGCCGTAGAAGGGAACTCAAAAAAAAAAAATTAGATGCACTGGTTGCTGATAGCAATGTAAAACAAGAAAACAAACGAATACATTCTACCATGCGTGAATACGTTCTATCATGTGACCGGAACCTTCCCAATGTTTAAAAAAAAACTACAAGGTACAGCCCAATGGGGTTGTGCGCAAAGGTGACGTAGGACTACGCAGCAATCTAATTCCCATACACGTCAGGGCCATCCGCTAATTGATTTAAGTCAGTCCTGAAAAGGGCCAAGAAAATTCTATTGTACACTCTTTAGAAAGCATTTGGTGGCTCATAATTATGATTCGGCCCCGGTTGTATTTTCTACGATGGTTGAGAGGGCCACTATCTCTAACGCGTAGAAGATAGTTATGGATCTGTTGGTTCATTGGTTGTTCAACGCGCTAGGCCATTTACTCCGAGACGCGGCGTTTAAAGCAATGCCATGTTCAGCCGGGGCGCGGTAATGGAAATTTCAAACAGCACAAGAGAAAAAATTATCCAAACGAACTCTATAGTTGGCAAATTAATTTGGTCGTCATGAAAAGGACGGATTTAGTTGATGGGGGAGAAACAGTTCACGATTGAACTTGGACTTTCTCTCTTGGTTCATCTCGCGGGATGATTCATTCTTGTCTCGTTGTCACGGGCGGCTTTTTCCCGCCAACTTGTAGGCTTCAGCAGCCATGTTTCTCGCAGCGAGGTTGACGGGAGCATCGGCAACAACAGCCAACTGCATCAACGCCTCTCTGGGCAACGACTGCTCGTCCAACTGCAGATCCTACTCTGCACAGCTCCACGACCGCCGGAAAACTAAATCAAAATGCGAAGGTGTACCCTTTATATAACATTCATGGCCTGCCTAGGAGACGTTCCTTACTTAAATATGAAGTCTGTGCGCGGAGAATACTGTGCATTTGGCAAATTTACTATTAAATATCGATATTATAAGACATCACTTCATATTTGCCTTAATTTTATTAGTTGCATGTTAAAAATCAAAAGTTTGAAATATTTTAATCAAAGCGTAGAAAATGTTCCGATCGATTGGTGCAAACATTTTGGAAATCAATCGTGGAATGACTTAGTTATTAACGTTCAAAACCTATATATGTTTCGTGACGATTTAAATTTTCGCAATTCGAACGTGTACCCCAGTATTGAAAACACAGACGTAGTCCTACGTCAAAATAGTACTAAGGAATGAAACGTTATTAACAACTCATTGAATAATTTCACACAGATGGAAGATCACCTGCTCAAGCTACCGCCATTTGAATGCGACAATGTTCCAATAACGGAACTAAGGCAAAAACGGTTCGACTACAAGAAGCAATTTGAGTACATCGCAGCCGCTATGAGCAAGAAGAAGAAGAAGCTTAAGAACATTTTCCTGGCCGTTGTTGGTCGTCAACTACAACGAGTCTACGAAAGTTTGCCCAAGTTTAGCCACGGAACCGACGTAGACTCAGAGGATGATTTTGACAACGTGATACGACAACTCGACAACTACTTTGCTCCAAAACGACATGACACCTTCGAGAGACACTCATTCTGGACTCAAAAACCACTCGCTGGAGAAACGCTAGACAAGTTTTTACTCCGTGCCAACAAGTGCCAATTCGGAACTACGGAAAGAGAAAGTAGAGACGCTGTAGTAATCGACAAGATTGTCTTGCTTGCGCCACCGGATCTTCGACGGAAAATACTGGAGAAACCAAACATCAACATGGACGATTTAACAAACTTTGTCAACACCCACCTGTCCATTCAGCATCAGATTCGTGAACTAAGCCAGCATTCTTCCGACACAATCTACATGGAGACCAGTCGTGGTAACACATTCATGAATAAAATATCCACAGATAGTGCTAACAAATCACGTCGGACGCAAAATCATCAACTAGCAGAGTGTGGCAGGTGTGGCAATAACTACATAAGCCCGAAAAACAGTGCATTGCCAAGAACGTTAAGTGCCACAAAGATCGGTACCAAGGAAGCACAAATTCTCGTCTGATCACCAAGAGCACCGTCGGTACAAAACACCAAGGATTAATGCCATTGACACTGATAAATCCAACGACATTAGCAATAACAATTCGCCCACGCTACGCACCGTCAAGCCAGACACTCACCCTCAAGACTCCTCTTTCATCTACGCAATCAGTGACAACCATGACGAAATGGTTTGGTGCAAGGTGGGCAACGTACTCATTGAAATGATTATCGATTCTGGAAGCAAACACAACATCATCAATAAGTTAACATGGCATAACATGCAACGAAGGAATGCCGCCGTGAGTAACGTGTGACAGTCAACCAAACAACTATCGGTATACGCTCAACAAGATTCCCTAGACATCACATGTACATTCGACGCAGAAATAACAGTTGTCGAGGGTAAAGACCTAAATTCTGTTACCAGCTTCTACGTGATAAAAGGCGGAGAACAAAACTTGCTTGGCAGAGACACAGCAAAGCAGCTGGGAGTTTTGTTAATCGGGTTGCCTAGCGTAACCAATTCAGACACCCTCCAACATATTTCCGGCCGCACCATTGATAAGTTTCCCGTAATTAAAGGTAACTATTAATATTTCATGAATAAAACAATTTCACAGCCATCCCCATGTGTTCAGGCATTAAAATACGTATCAATATCGATGAAAGTGTCACGCACGCGGCTCAACACGTTCGTCGTGTTCCTATAGCTCTCCGTCAACAAGTCCAAAATCAACTCAATCGACTCCTTAAACTGGGTATAATCGAAAAAGTCAACGGTCCAAGTCCATGGGTATCTCCCGTTGTAATTGTTATCAAAGACAACGGTGACGTACGACTATGCATTGACATGCGACGCGCAAATACTGCAATCAGAAGAGAGTACCATATGATACCTACACTTGACGATCTTCTTGCAAGATTAAACGGATCCAAATGATTTTCTCGGCTTGACATCTAGGACGCTTACCACCAAGTAGAACTACACGAATCAAGTCGATACATAACGACGTTCATTACGCATCTCGGAATGTTTAGATACACCAGGTTAATGTTCGGAATCTGTAGTGCGTCAGAACATTTTCAGAGAATCATCGAGAAGATTTTGAGCAGTTGTCCCAACTCCTTCAACTATCAAGATGACATCTTCATACATGGTAAAACGGAAATTGAACACGACACTGCCCTAGAGCGTGTTCTACGAACATTGGAAGCACACAACGTCGTTTTGAATACCAAGAAGTGCAAATTCAAAGTTACCGAAACCGAGTTCCTAGGTCACAATATCTCCCAACAAAGCATCAAACCAACAGAAGACAAAATTATTGCCATACAACAATTCAGATCACCCAAATCTGCAGAAGAAATTCGAAGTTTCTTAGGTCTCGTAGGTTATGTAGGAAGATTCATCCCCGATTTGGCCACTAAAACATTCAATCTACGACAACTAACACTCAGTGGACAAAAGCTCGAATGGACAACAAATCATGAGATAACATTCAAGAATCTCAAACAAGCAGTATGCTTTGCTCCAATACTCGGTTTTTTCGACAACAATCGCCGAACTAGAGTGATCGCAGATGCCTCACCCGTAGGTTTGGAGCAGTCTTGATACAATTTGAAGACGAATGCAATGACAAACCAATTGTTATTTCGTATGCCAGCAAGAGTCTATCCCCCACAGAACGTCGGTACTGTCAAACAGAAAAAGAAGCCCTTGCGATAGTTTGGAGCATTGAAAAGTTCCAGTTATACCTATTAGGAAGAGAATTCGAACTCGAAACCGACCACCGCCCTTTAACTGCAATTTTGAAGCCAACCTCACCGCCTCCCGGTCGCATTGAAAGATGGGTGCTTAGATTGCAACCATTCAAATTTAGGATTGTGTATAAGCCCGGTAAACAAAACGTTGCAGATCCGCTATCGCGTCTATCTGTAACGGCAAATGATGGAGACATATACAGTTGCGATGACCAGATTTACATCAACGCAATCACAGAATCCGTGGCCATTGATGTTTCAGAAATCAAGAATGCCATCGATACAGACCCCGAATTACTTCTTGTAAAAGATGCCCTGTTGACCTCGGACTGGGCGGATGAAGCAGTTAAAAACGGCGCTAAGAAGTACGTGCCCTTCCAAAACGATCTCACCCTTCTTGAAGGCTACGTAACCCGGGGATGTAAAATCGTCTTTCCCCAATTTTTAGGTGGGGGAATGTGGGGGTTTGCTCGCGATTTATTCCAGGGGGGAAATTTATGAGAACGCGCCTATGTGATATAGTGTGGGGGGGGGGGGGGGGGGGGGGGGGGGGGGAAAATGTTTAAAGGGTGGGAAAAGGGGGAGGGGCCCCCCCCCCAACAAAGGGCGGGGTTTTAGAAAAAAAGCGGGGGGGGGAGGGGAGAGGATTTTTTGGGGCCCCGGGGGGAAAAAAACACCTTTGGGGGTTGGGGGTTTTACGGGGGGTAAAAAAAATTTAATAAAAAAAAAAAATCATTCCGCATCGAACGCTGAAGTGCTTCGGTTGTTTTTTTTCCGCACTCCGCACTACCTCGTTTGTTTTTTCAACCAGCCGAAAACCACGCGGTATCTGTAGTGCATCGGAAAATTAGTCCATCGTTTGAACCGCCGATATCCAGCCGAGCGTTCCTTTAGGGAAGCAGACATTCCCGGCCGAGCCCGACGGATGATCTGTCCAGCCAGTACCATCGTCAAACACCCGAGGGGAAAAAGTGTAACCCCATAAGCATCATCGCAGCAAGGAAGGTCATCGCTCCATCCACTGCCGATCAGCAAGCGGTGCTTTGTTTGCGAACAACAGCAGAAGCTGCCATACCGGCAAACGGCAAGTAGCACATTTGTTTTTTGTTTCGTCATCTGCTAGTGTGTTGTGTATCTCTCTCCCATATAGTAAATCGTTCTGCATAGGGTGGTTCAAAAAAATACCGTTCTGCATAGGGTGGTTCAAAAAAAATCATCAGATTTTTATTTTGTTTTATTTAATTTTTGTTTTTTTTTGTCCCTGAATTTGTCTTTTCATGGATGATTCTAAGGGGGGCGACATGCCTCCCAAAGATGTTTTTAGGGCGCGCTGTTATCAGCGGTCTTCTGCCTCTCCTTGGGTTGTCTACTTTCGGCAGAAAGTGAAAGCCCTAGACTTTTTGGGCATAAAAAGAAATTTGACGCGTCGTTATCCGGGGACCGAATTCCATCAGGTCAACCGAAACAAACTGCGTGTTACTGCACCTACATATAAGATTGCAAATGAAATTGCTAGTGACGAAGGTTATAATGTCGAGTACTACGTCTACATCCCATCTCGAGATGTGGAGATAGATGGCGTGGTTTCTGCAGCGAGCCTGACGTGTGAAGACGTTATGGAAGGTAAGGGGCGACTTCCAGATTCCGCTTCGTCTACCATTGAGATTCTGGAATGCAAACAATTGCATGCAGGATCAATGGTAGATGGAAAAAAGACGTATTCTCCATCGGACTCGCTACAAGTGACCTTCGCCGGATCAATTCTCCCAAAATTTGTTGAAATTGATAAAGTTTTTTTCCCAGTGCGCCTTTTTGTACCAAGGGTATTTAATTGTACCAAGTGCAAACAGTTGGGTCATACGGCTACTTTTTGCGACAACAAGCCCCGTTGTGGCAAATGCGGCCAAAGGCATCTAGAGGATGCTTGCCAACAGGAAGCAACAAAGTGTGCTTACTGTGGCAAAGAGCCTCTCCACGATTTGCAGAACTGCCCCGTGTACAAGAAGCGCACTGGTAACGTGAGACGTTACATACAAGAACGCTCCAAGCAGACGTATGCAGAAATGTTAAAGTCGCAAAACGGAGCGTCTGCATCGTCTGTATCAGCCGCTCAAAATGAAAATCCTTTTTTGATTTTGTCTTCCGATGAACTGGACTCTGACGAAGCCGATGAGAGTGGATTTCCGGAGGTACACGCCCCCGGTAAAAGAAAGCCTACTAGTTCTCCGGGTGTGCGCCGGAAACTTATTAAACCCACTTTCAAAAGCTTGCAAAAAAATGGAGGTAGCGGGGGTCAATTAAAAAAACCGAATAAACCGGTAATAGCTGATGCATCCGTTCCTAGCTGTAGCTATACCAACCCGCCGCTACCTAATAACAGTAACCGTAAGAGGTTGCCAAAACCAAAAACTACGTCTTCTCGCAATTCTAAGAATATCCCGTCCAAGCGAGGTAAGATTAATTTTAGGGACATTGTGGATAACATTTTAAATGCTCTCGGCTTTTCGGATGCTTCACCGCTCCGAGGAATTATTGACCTGCTTATTCCTATAGTTGGAAACTACTTCAAGCAATTGACTGTATCATGGCCCCTTATTGGTGAATTCATATCTTTCGATGAATAATTCGTCGAGTGAGGATCAAGATATGATCACCGTATTACAATGGAACTGTCGCAGTCTAATACCTAAATTAGACTCGTTCAAGTATTTGATTCACAATTCTGATTGTGATATATTTGCTCTCTGTGAAACATGGCTTTCATCCGAAGATGAATTAAACTTCCACGATTTTAACATTATTCGCCTGGACCGAGATGATTCATATGGTGGCGTACTTCTGGGGATCAAAAAGTGCTACCCGTTCTATAAAATCTCACTCCCAATAATCTCAGGCATTGAAATCGTCGCTTGCCAAATTAATGTAAAGAATAAAGATCTTTGCATAGCTTCCGTCTATGTCCCTCCGAGGGCACCAATAAACCGCCGTCAACTATGGAGTTCAATTACATTACTTCCATCTCCAGTTCTTATTCTGGGCGATCTGAACTCCCACGGTACTGCTTGGGGCGAACAATACGATGACAACAGAGCGGGTATTTTCTATGACTTATGCGACGATTTCAACTTGACCATCTTGAACACTGGGGAAGCGACACGAATAGCAAAACCTCCTGCCAGGGAGAGTCGACTTGACATATCTTTGTGCTCTAACTCACTATCATTAGATTGTCTGTGGAAGGTAATCAATGATCCCCATGGTAGTGATCACTTACCAATAATTATCTCAATCACAAATAGTTTTCACAAAACAGACCAGCCAATCCATGTTCCTTATGACCTCACGAGGCATATCGATTGGCAACATTTTGCATCGGCGGTAACCCTTGGTATTGATTCTACCGATCCTCTTCCACCATTAGAAGAGTATCGTTTCCTTTCCGACCTGATGTACAAAAGTGCATTAGAAGCTCAGAAACGACGTGTTCCAAGTGCATCCCTCAAAAGAAGACCCGCCACCCCTGGATGGGATGACGAATGCACTAAGTTGTATCTTGAGAAATCCGATGCGTTTAAAGATTATCGTAGACATGAAACATGTGAGCTTTTTGATAAGTACCTCAAGCTTGAAAAAAGGCTTAAAAACTTACTCAAAGCAAAGAAACGCAATTACTGGCGTTCGTTTGTAGAGGGACTATCTAGAGAAACCTCGATGACAACGCTTTGGAGAAAGGCTCGTTACATGCGAAACCGCTCATCCTCCAATGAGAGTGAAGAATACTCCATGCAGTGGATATTCGACTTCGCTAAAAAGGTTTGTCCAGACTCTGTCCCAACACAACCGAATTTACGGGATACTACCCGAAATAACGGTTCTCTGGACGAACCATTCACAATGTTGGAATTTTCAATGGCACTTCTTTCATCGAATAACTCTGCTCCGGGAAGCGATATGATTAAATTCAACCTTCTAAAAAATCTTCCTGATATCGCTAAAAGACGATTACTTAACCTGTATAACACTCTCATGGAATTAAATATAGTTCCACCCGCATGGAGGCAGGTTAAAGTAATAGCTATTCAAAAGCCTGGGAAACCAGCGTCTGATTACAATTCTTACCGTCCGATCTCTATGCTATCATGCTTAAGGAAATTGTTAGAAAAAATGATCCTATCAAGACTTGACCGTTGGGTTGAATCAAACAACCTACTATCAAATACGCAATTTGGTTTCAGAAAGAGCAAAGGAACAAACGATTGTTTAGCGTTGCTTTCATCTGATATACAACTGGCCTTTGCACACAAGGAGCAATTGGCTTCAGTATTTCTGGATATTAAGGGCGCATTTGATTCAGTTTCCATAGATATACTGGCAGATAGTCTGCACAGTAGTGGATTACCAGGAATTTTAAACAACTTTTTGTATAATTTACTGTCAGAAAAACAAATGACCTTCAATCTGGGTCAACTGACAACTTCCAGAATTAGCTACATGGGCTTACCCCAAGGCTCATGTTTAAGTCCCTTGCTTTATAATTTTTATGTTAAAGATATTGATAACTGCTTGGAAAATAGATGCACGCTAAGACAACTTGCAGACGATGCTGTGATCTCCTTTAGAGGTCCACGTGCAGAAATCTTGCAAAGACCATTGCAAAATTCCCTAGATAATCTGTCCATCTGGGCCAGAAATTTGGGGATCGAGTTTTCACCGCATAAAACCGAATTGGTAGTGTTTACTAGAAAGCGGTTCCCTGCCCAACTGCGTCTCAAGCTTTTGGGAAGAGACATTACCCAATCTTTGACCTTCAAATACCTTGGAGTCATGTTTGATTCAAAATGCACTTGGAGTAATCACTTTGCGTATTTAAAACAGAAATGCCAACAAAGGATCAATTTTCTAAGATCAATTTCCGGGACATGGTGGGGTGCTCACCCGGAAGACCTCATTAAACTCTACAAAACAACTATTCTCTCAGTTCTCGAATATGGCTCTTTTTGCTTCCTCTCGGCAAGAGATAGCCACCTCATCAAATTGGAACGCATTCAATATCGTTGTCTACGTATTGCCCTTGGCTGTATGCATTCAACGCACAATATGAGCCTGGAGGTTCTGGCAGGAGTAAAACCCTTACAGAACCGCTTCTGGGAGCTCTCATCTAGAATACTGATCAAGTGTGGAATCAGTAACAACCTTGTGATTGAAAACTTCGAAGAAATGCTCGAATTGAGAACCCAGTCTAGATTCTTACGAATCTATATTAACTATATGTCATCTGATATAAGTCTTCCATGCTATATCCCTCCTAGTGTACGCTTTCCTTATCACAGTTCCTCCATTGCTTATGATCTCTCCATGAAACAGGCTATTCAAGGAGTTCCAGATCAACTTCGACCTATTTTAACTCCCCATATTTTCATCGAAAAGTACCAACATGTCAATTGCAATAGAAGAATTTTCACTGATGGGTCGCGCATTGATGGATCCACTGGTTTCGGTGTTTACAATGAATACTCATCTGCCTTCCGGAAACTTCAGGAACCTTGTTCCGTATATGTTGCTGAGCTGGCAGCAATCAATTTCGCATTGGGGATAATTTCCGACATGCCCGTAGACCATTATTTCATCTTCTCGGATAGTCTCAGTTCTATTGAGGCTCTCCAGTCGATGAAAACAGTTAAGCACTCATCTTACTTTCTTTCAAAAATAAGGGAGCAGATGTGTGCGTTGGTCGAAAGATCATTTAGAATTACCTTTGTATGGGTCCCCTCACATTGCTCAATTCCAGGCAATGAGAAGGCGGACTCTCTAGCAAAGGTGGGCGCACAAGAAGGCGAGATTTTTGAAAGAAGAATTTCACATGATGAATTTTTCCCATTAGTACGTCAGAGTTCTCTTCAAAGTTGGCAAAACGATTGGACAAGTAATTCTCTTGGGCGGTGGTTACATTCCATTATTCCAAATGTTTCGTCGAGATCGTGGTTCAAAGGTCTGGATGTAAGTCGCGGTTTCATTCGTGTGATGTCAAGACTTATGTCCAACCACTACTCGCTAGACGCACATCTCTACAGAATTAACCTCGTCGATAGCAATATATGTAGGTGCGGAACCGGTTATGATGACATCGATCACGCAGTTTGGCATTGCCCGGGTAATGATGCCTCCAGAGCACGACTATTGGATACCCTTGTGGCCCGAGGTAGACAACCCTTCCGCGAAGTAAGAGATGTTTTGGGAATGCGTGATCTTCCCTACATGCAAGCGATTTACGAATTCCTTTGTTTGTCTGATCTAAGAGTGTAATGTCATCACCCCCTCCCTTTCACTCTAGTAAATTCCCTGCCATTGTGTCCCAGTTATATTATCCTTTTGTTTCCGTGCTACTTGTACCTGCCCAGCAAGCTGTGATCACCCATCTGCAGCTTAGTTCCAGTAAGGGACTACAGAGACCGAGGATTTGGAAGATGTCGCAACCACGAGCAGCAACAAATACCTGAAATAAGTTACCTGCCTAGCCCCTTCCAAACAATAATGTGACCCATTAACCTCGAGCTAGCCACGAGTAATTGGCACCCCACTTTACTAAAATTGAAAAATTATACATTGTAAATTACAATATTGAATATCGGCTCCGTAAAGTGTTACACACGCCTGAGCCTAACAAATAAACGAACTGATTAAAAAAAAAAAAAAATCATTCAGTTACTTATTCTAGAACACCACTGCTCAACACCAGCGCCTTAATTTTCCAGGCGTCCGGGAAGACGCACTCGTCCAACACTCTGTGCATCACCACCCTGAACAGTGCGGGATCCAGCAAGATCAGCCGTCTTGATGGCCAGGTTCGGAATACCATCCGGTCCCGGCGCTTTGTTCACCTTTAGCGAATTGGAAAACTGTTCGATCGACCACCTTGGCGGTGCGTAGCAGCTGCAGAAGAACAATCCATTCACTTTTACAACCACGAAGCTTTCATTTGTGATGGACACAACCTCCAGAACCGGGTACTTACCCGTCGTCCATAATGCCGCCATTTTAGACCTGTCCGCAAACCAGTTCCCGTTGCCGGATGGGATGCGGTATGGGTCGGAAATTATGGCGATACTCCGATGCTCGACTCTGCTAAAACTAGCTGACACAGAAGATGCTGGGCTGCCTCACAATGGTTCAGGTTTAGTTGGGTTACCTTTGCATTCCCAGTGCTCAACACTCAGTGCTCAACACTCAGTGCTGCTCAACACTCAGTGCTCAACACTCAGTGCTCAACACTCAGTGCTCAACACTCAGTGCTCAACACTCAGTGCTCAACACTCAGTGCTCAACACTCAGTGCTCAACACTCAGTGCTCAACACTCAGTGCTCAACACTCAGTGCTCAACACTCAGTGCTCAACACTCAGTGCTCAACACTCAGTGCTCAACACTCAGTGCTCAACACTCAGTGCTCAACACTCAGTGCTCAACACTCAGTGCTCAACACTCAGTGCTCAACACTCAGTGCTCAACACTCAGTGCTCAACACTCAGTGCTCAACACTCAGTGCTCAACACTCAGTGCTCATGCTCCTCAGTGCTCAACACTCAGTGCTCAACACTCAGTGCTCAACACTCAGTGCTCAACACTCAGTGCTCAACACTCAGTGCTCAATAATCAGTGCTTTACACTCAGTGCGTAACCCATAGTGCTCAAAGCTCAACACTCAGTGCTCAACACTCAGTGCTCAACACTCAGTGCTCAAACACTCAGTGCTCAACACTCAGTGCTCAACACTCAGTGCTCAACACTCAGTGCTCAACACTCAGTGCTCAACACTCAGTGCTCAACACTCAGTGCTCAACACTCAGTGCTCAACACTCAGTGCTCAACACTCAGTGCTCAACACTCAGTGCTCAACACTCAGTGCTCAACACTCAGTGCTCAACACTCAGTGCTCAACACTCAGTGCTCAACACTCAGTGCTCAACACTCAGTGCTCAACACTCAGTGCTCAACACTCAGTGCTCAACATCACTCAGAGCTCAACACTAGGTGCTCAACACTCAGTGCTCAACACGCAGTGCTCAAGACTCAGTGCTCGACCCTACGTGCTCAAGGTTAAGTGCTCAACACTCAGTGCTCAACACTCATTGCTCAACACTCAGTGTTCAACACTCAGTTCTCAATACTCAGTGCTCAACCCTCAGTGCTCAACACTCAGTGCTTAACACTCAACACTCAGTGCTCAACACTCAGTGCTCAACACTCAGTGCTCAACCCTCAGTGCTCAACACTCAGTGCTCAACACTCAGTGCTCAACACTCAGTGCTCAACACTCAGTGCTCAACACTCAGTGCTGCTCACACTCAGTGCTCAACACTCAGTGCTCACACTCTCAACACTCAGTGCTCAACACTCAAGTGCTCAACACTCAGTGCTCAACTCAGTGCTCAACACTCAGTGCTCAACACTCAGTGCTCAACACTCAGTGCTCAACACTCAGTGCTCAACACTCAGTGCTCAACACTCAGTGCTCAACACTCAGTGCTCAACACTCAGTGCTCAACACTCAGTGCTCAACACTCAGTGCTCAACACTCAGTGCTCAACACTCAGTGCTCAACACTCAGTGCTCAACACTCAGTGCTCAACACTCAGTGCTCAACATCAGTGCTCAGTGCTCAACACTCAGTGCTCAACACTCAGTGCTCAACACTCAGTGCTCAACACTCAGTGCTCAACACTCAGTGCTCAAGTGCTCACTCACTCAGTGCTCAACACTCAGTGCTCAACACTCAGTGCTCACTCAGTGCTCAACACTCAGTGCTCAACACTCAGTGCTCAGTGCTCAACACTCAGTGCTCAACACTCCAGTGCTCAACACTCAGTGCTCAACACTCAGTGCTCAACACTCAGTGCTCAACACTCAGTGCTCAATACTCAGTGCTCAACACTCAGTGCTCAACACTCAGTGCTCAACACTCAGTGCTCAACACTCAGTGCTCAACACTCAGTGCTCAACACTCAGTGCTCAACACTCAGTGCTCAACACTCAGTGCTCAACACTCAGTGCTCAACACTCAGTGCTCAACTCAGTGCTCAAACTCAGTGCTCAGTGCTCAACACTCAGTGCTCTGCTCACTCAGTGCTCAACACTCAGTGCTCAACACTCAGTGCTCAACACTCAGTGCTCAACACTCAGTGCTCACTCAGTGCTCAACACTCATGTGCTCAACACTCAGTGCTCAACACTCAGTGCTCAACACTCAGTGCTCAACACTCAGTGCTCAAACTCAGTGCTCAGTGCTCAACACTCAGTGCTCAACACTCAGTGTGCTCAACACTCAGTGCTCAACACTCAGTGCTCAACACTCAGTGCTCAACACTCAGTGCTCAACACTCAGTGCTCAACACTCAGTGCTCAACACTCAGTGCTCAACACTCAGTGCTCAACACTCAGTGCTCAACACTCAGTGCTCAACACTCAGTGCTCAACACTCAGTGCTCAACACTCAGTGCTCAACACTCAGTGCTCAACACTCAGTGCTCAACACTCAGTGCTCACTCAGTGCTCAACACTCAGTGCTCAACACTCAGTGCTCAACACTCAGTGCTCAACACTCAGTGCTCAACACTCAGTGCTCAACACTCAGTGCTCAACACTCAGTGCTCAACACTCAGTGCTCAACACTCAGTGCTCACTCAGTGCTCAACACTCAGTGCTCAACACTCAGTGCTCAACACTCAGTGCTCAACACTCAGTGCTCAACACTCAGTGCTCAACACTCAGTGCTCAACACTCAGTGCTCAACACTCAGTGCTCAACACTCAGTGCTCAACACTCAGTGCTCAACACTCAGTGCTCAACACTCAGTGCTCAACACTCAGTGCTCAACACTCAGTGCTCAACACTCAGTGCTCAACACTCAGTGCTCAACACTCAGTGCTCAACACTCAGTGCTCAACACTCAGTGCTCAACACTCAGTGCTCAACACTCAGTGCTCAACACTCAGTGCTCAGTGCTCAGTGCTCTCAGTGCTCAACACTCAGTGCTCAACACTCAGTGCTCAACACTCAGTGCTCAACACTCAGTGCTCAACCCTCTGTGCTCAACACTCAGTTCACAACACTCAGTGCTCAACACTCAGTGCTCAACACTCAGTGCTCAACACTCAGTGCTCAACACTCAGTGCTCAACACTCAGTGCTCAACACTCAGTGCTCAACACTCAGTGCTCAACACTCAGTGCTCAACACTCAGTGCTCAACACTCAGTGCTCAACACTCAGTGCTCAACCCTCAGTGCTCAAGGCTCAGTGCTCAACACTCAGTGCTCAACACTCAGTGCTCAACACTCAGTGCTCAACACTCAGTGCTCAACACTCAGTGCTCAACACTCAGTGCTCAACACTCAGTGCTCAACACTCAGTGCTCAACACTCAGTGCTCAACACTCAGTGCTCAACACTCAGTGCTCAACACTCAGTGCTCAACACTCAGTGCTCAACACTCAGTGCTCAACACTCAGTGCTCAACACTCAGTGCTCAACACTCAGTGCTCAACACTCAGTGCTCAACACTCAGTGCTCAACACTCAGTGCTCAACACTCAGTGCTCAACACTCAGTGCTCAACACTCAGTGCTCAACACTCAGTGCTCAACACTCAGTGCTCAACACTCAGTGCTCAACACTCAGTGCTCAACACTCAGTGCTCAACACTCAGTGCTCACTCAGTGCTCAACACTCAGTGCTCAACACTCAGTGCTCAACACTCAGTGCTCAACACTCAGTGCTCAACACTCAGTGCTCAACACTCAGTGCTCAACACTCAGTGCTCAACACTCAGTGCTCAACACTCAGTGCTCAACACTCAGTGCTCAACACTCAGTGCTCAACACTCAGTGCTCAACACTCAGTGCTCAACCTCAGTGCTCAACACTCAGTGCTCAACACTCAGTGCTCAACACTCAGTGCTCAACACTCAGTGCTCAACACTCAGTGCTCAACACTCAGTGCTCAACACTCAGTGCTCAACACTCAGTGCTCAACACTCAGTGCTCAACACTCAGTGCTCAACACTCAGTGCTCAACACTCAGTGCTCAACACTCAGTGCTCAACACTCAGTGCTCAACACTCAGTGCTCAACACTCAGTGCTCAACACTCAGTGCTCAACACTCAGTGCTCAACACTCAGTGCTCAACACTCAGTGCTCAACACTCAGTGCTCAACACTCAGTGCTCAACACTCAGTGCTCAACACTCAGTGCTCAACACTCAGTGCTCAACACTCAGTGCTCAACACTCAGTGCTCAACACTCAGTGCTCAACACTCAGTGCTCAACACTCAGTGCTCAACACTCAGTGCTCAACACTCAGTGCTCAACACTCAGTGCTCAACACTCAGTGCTCAACACTCAGTGCTCAACACTCAGTGCAACACTCAGTGCTGCTCAACACTCAGTGCTCAACACTCAGTGCTCAACACTCAGTGCTCAACACTCAGTGCTCAACACTCAGTGCTCAACACTCAGTGCTCAACACTCAGTGCTCAACACTCAGTGCTCAACACTCAGTGCTCAACACTCAGTGCTCAACACTCAGTGCTCAACACTCAGTGCTCAACACTCAGTGCTCAACACTCAGTGCTCAACACTCAGTGCTCAACACTCAGTGCTCAACACTCAGTGCTCAACACTCAGTGCTCAACACTCAGTGCTCAACACTCAGTGCTCAACACTCAGTGCTCAACACTCAGTGCTCAACACTCAGTGCTCAACACTCAGTGCTCAACACTCAGTGCTCAACACTCAGTGCTCAACACTCAGTGCTCAACACTCAGTGCTCAACACTCAGTGCTCAACACTCAGTGCTCAACACTCAGTGCTCAACACTCAGTGCTCAACACTCAGTGCTCAACACTCAGTGCTCAACACTCAGTGCTCAACACTCAGTGCTCAACACTCAGTGCTCAACACTCAGTGCTCAACACTCAGTGCTCAACACTCAGTGCTCAACACTCAGTGCTCAACACTCAGTGCTCAACACTCAGTGCTCAACTCACACTCAAGTGCTCAACACTCAGTGCTCAACACTCAGTGCTCACTCAGTGCTCAACACTCAGTGCTCAACACTCAGTGCTCAACACTCAGTGCTCAACACTCAGTGCTCAACACTCAGTGCTCAACACTCAGTGCTCAACACTCAGTGCTCAACACTCAGTGCTCAACACTCAGTGCTCAACACTCAGTGCTCAACACTCAGTGCTCAACACTCAGTGCTCAACACTCAGTGCTCAACACTCAGTGCTCAACACTCAGTGCTCAACACTCAGTGCTCAACACTCAGTGCTCAACACTCAGTGCTCAACACTCAGTGCTCAACACTCAGTGCTCAACACTCAGTGCTCAACACTCAGTGCTCAACACTCAGTGCTCAACACTCAGTGCTCAACACTCAGTGCTCAACACTCAGTGCTCAACACTCAGTGCTCAACACTCAGTGCTCAACACTCAGTGCTCAACACTCAGTGCTCAACACTCAGTGCTCAACACTCAGTGCTCAACACTCAGTGCTCAACACTCAGTGCTCAACACTCAGTGCTCAACACTCAGTGCTCAACACTCAGTGCTCAACACTCAGTGCTCAACACTCAGTGCTCAAGGTCACTCAGTGCTCAACACTCAGTGCTCAACACTCAGTGCTCAACACTCAGTGCTCAACACTCAGTGCTCAACACTCAGTGCTCAACACTCAGTGCTCAACACTCAGTGCTCAACACTCAGTGCTCAACACTCAGTGCTCAACACTCAGTGCTCAACACTCAGTGCTCAACACTCAGTGCTCAACACTCAGTGCTCAACACTCAGTGCTCAACACTCAGTGCTCAACACTCAGTGCTCAACACTCAGTGCTCAACACTCAGTGCTCAACACTCAGTGCTCAACACTCAGTGCTCAACACTCAGTGCTCAACACTCAGTGCTCAACACTCAGTGCTCAACACTCAGTGCTCAACACTCAGTGCTCAACTCAGTGCTCAACACTCAGTGCTCAACACTCAGTGCTCAACACTCAGTGCTCAACACTCAGTGCTCAACACTCAGTGCTCAACACTCAGTGCTCAACACTCAGTGCTCAACACTCAGTGCTCAACACTCAGTGCTCAACACTCAGTGCTCAACACTCAGTGCTCAACACTCAGTGCTCAACACTCAGTGCTCAACACTCAGTGCTCAACACTCAGTGCTCAACACTCAGTGCTCAACACTCAGTGCTCAACACTCAGTGCTCAACACTCAGTGCTCAACACTCAGTGCTCAACACTCAGTGCTCAACACTCAGTGCTCAACACTCAGTGCTCAACACTCAGTGCTCAACACTCAGTGCTCAACACTCAGTGCTCAACACTCAGTGCTCAACACTCAGTGCTCAACACTCAGTGCTCAACGCTCAGTGCTCATCACTCAGAGCTCAACACTCTGTGCTCACCACTTAGTGCTTTACACTCAGTGCTAACTGCTCAGTGCTCAACACTCAGTGCTCAACACTCAGTGCTCAACACTCAGTGCTCAACACTCAGTGCTCAACACTCAGTGCTCAACACTCAGTGCTCAACACTCAGTGCTCAACACTCAGTGCTCAACACTCAGTGCTCAACACTCAGTGCTCAACACTCAGTGCTCAACACTCAGTGCTCAACACTCAGTGCTCAACACTCAGTGCTCAACACTCAGTGCTCAACACTCAGTGCTCAACACTCAGTGCTCAACACTCAGTGCTCAACACTCAGTGCTCAACACTCAGTGCTCAACACTCAGTGCTCAACACTCAGTGCTCAACACTCAGTGCTCAACACTCAGTGCTCAACACTCAGTGCTCAACACTCAGTGCTCAACACTCAGTGCTCAACACTCAGTGCTCAACACTCAGTGCTCAACACTCAGTGCTCAACACTCAGTGCTCAACACTCAGTGCTCAACACTCAGTGCTCAACACTCAGTGCTCAACACTCAGTGCTCAACACTCAGTGCTCAACACTCAGTGCTCAACACTCAGTGCTCAACACTCAGTGCTCAACACTCAGTGCTCAACACTCAGTGCTCAACACTCAGTGCTCAACACTCAGTGCTCAACACTCAGTGCTCAACACTCAGTGCTCAACACTCAGTGCTCAACACTCAGTGCTCAACACTCAGTGCTCAACACTCAGTGCTCAACACTCAGTGCTCAACACTCAGTGCTCAACACTCAGTGCTCAACACTCAGTGCTCAACACTCAGTGCTCAACACTCAGTGCTCAACACTCAGTGCTCAACACTCAGTGCTCAACACTCAGTGCTCAACACTCAGTGCTCAACACTCAGTGCTCAACACTCAGTGCTCAACACTCAGTGCTCAACACTCAGTGCTCAACACTCAGTGCTCAACACTCAGTGCTCAACACTCAGTGCTCAACACTCAGTGCTCAACACTCAGTGCTCAACACTCAGTGCTCAACACTCAGTGCTCAACACTCAGTGCTCAACACTCAGTGCTCAACACTCAGTGCTCAACACTCAGTGCTCAACACTCAGTGCTCAACTCAGTGCTCAACACTCAGTGCTCAACACTCAGTCAGCTCAACACTCAGTGCTCAACACTCAGTGCTCAACACTCAGTGCTCAACACTCAGTGCTCAACACTCAGTGCTCAACACTCAGTGCTCAACACTCAGTGCTCAACACTCAGTGCTCAACACTCAGTGCTCAACACTCAGTGCTCAACACTCAGTGCTCAACACTCAGTGCTCAACACTCAGTGCTCAACACTCAGTGCTCAACACTCAGTGCTCAACACTCAGTGCTCAACACTCAGTGCTCAACACTCAGTGCTCAACACTCAGTGCTCAACACTCAGTGCTCAACACTCAGTGCTCAACACTCAGTGCTCAACACTCAGTGCTCAACACTCAGTGCTCAACACTCAGTGCTCAACACTCAGTGCTCAACACTCAGTGCTCAACACTCAGTGCTCAACACTCAGTGCTCAACACTCAGTGCTCAACACTCAGTGCTCAACACTCAGTGCTCAACACTCAGTGCTCACTCAGTGCTCAACACTCAGTGCTCAACATCAGTGCTCAACACTCAGTGCTCAACACTCAGTGCTCAACACTCAGTGCTCAACACTCAGTGCTCAACACTCAGTGCTCAACACTCAGTGCTCAACACTCAGTGCTCAACACTCAGTGCTCAACACTCAGTGCTCAACACTCAGTGCTCAACACTCAGTGCTCAACACTCAGTGCTCAACACTCAGTGCTCAACACTCAGTGCTCAACACTCAGTGCTCAACACTCAGTGCTCAACACTCAGTGCTCAACACTCAGTGCTCAACACTCAGTGCTCAACACTCAGTGCTCAACACTCAGTGCTCAACACTCAGTGCTCAACACTCAGTGCTCAACACTCAGTGCTCAACACTCAGTGCTCAACACTCAGTGCTCAACACTCAGTGCTCAACACTCAGTGCTCAACACTCAGTGCTCAACACTCAGTGCTCAACACTCAGTGCTCAACACTCAGTGCTCAACACTCAGTGCTCAACACTCAGTGCTCAACACTCAGTGCTCAACACTCAGTGCTCAACACTCAGTGCTCAACACTCAGTGCTCAACACTCAGTGCTCAACACTCAGTGCTCAACACTCAGTGCTCAACACTCAGTGCTCAACACTCAGTGCTCAACACTCAGTGCTCAACACTCAGTGCTCAACACTCAGTGCTCAACACTCAGTGCTCAACACTCAGTGCTCAACACTCAGTGCTCAACACTCAGTGCTCAACACTCAGTGCTCAACACTCAGTGCTCAACACTCAGTGCTCAACACTCAGTGCTCAACACTCAGTGCTCAACACTCAGTGCTCAACACTCAGTGCTCAACACTCATTGCTCAACACTCAGTGCTCATCGCTCAGTGCTAAAGGCGCAACACACAGTGCTCAATATTCAGTGCTCAACACTCAGTGCTCAACACTCAGTGCTCAACACTAAGTGCTCACCACATAGTGCTAAGTGCTCAACACTGAGTGCTCAACACTCAGTGCTCAACGCTCAGTGCTCAACACTCAGTGCTCAACACTCAGTGCTCAACACTCAGTGCTCAACACTCAGTGCTCAACACTCAGTGCTCAACACTCAGTGCTCAACACTCAGTGCTCAACACTCAGTGCTCAACACTCAGTGCTCAACACTCAGTGCTCAACACTCAGTGCTCAACACTCAGTGCTCAACACTCAGTGCTCAACACTCAGTGCTCAACACTCAGTGCTCAACACTCAGTGCTCAACACTCAGTGCTCAACACTCAGTGCTCAACACTCAGTGCTCAACACTCAGTGCACTCAGTGCTCAACACTCAGTGCTCAACACTCAGTGCTCAACACTCAGTGCTCAACACTCAGTGCTCAACACTCAGTGCTCAACACTCAGTGCTCAACACTCAGTGCTCAACACTCAGTGCTCAACACTCAGTGCTCAACACTCAGTGCTCAACACTCAGTGCTCAACACTCAGTGCTCAACACTCAGTGCTCAACACTCAGTGCTCAACACTCAGTGCTCAACACTCAGTGCTCAACAATCAGTGCTCAACAGTCAGTGCTCAACACTCAGAGCTCAACACTCAGAGCTCAACACTCAGTGCTCAACCACTGTGCTCCACACTCAGTGCTCAAAACTAAGTGCTCAACACTCAGTGCTCAACACTCAGTGCTCAAGTGCTCAGTGCTCAACACTCAGTGCTCAACACTCAGTGCTCAACACTCAGTGCTCAACACTCAGTGCTCAACACTCAGTGCTCAACACTCAGTGCTCAACACTCAGTGCTCAACACTCAGTGCTCAACACTCAGTGCTCAACACTCAGTGCTCAACACTCAGTGCTCAACACTCAGTGCTCAACACTCAGTGCTCAACACTCAGTGCTCAACACTCAGTGCTCAACACTCAGTGCTCAACACTCAGTGCTCAACACTCAGTGCTCAACACTCAGTGCTCAACCCTCAGTGCTCAACACTCAGTGCTCAACACTCAGTGCTCAACACTCAGTGCTCAACACTCAGTGCTCAACACTCAGTGCTCAACACTCAGTGCTCAACACTCAGTGCTCAACACTCAGTGCTCACTCAGTGCTCAGTGCTCAACACTCAGTGCTCATCACTCAGTGCTCAACACTCAGTGCTCAACACTCAGCTGCTCAGTGCTCAAAACTCAGTGCTCAACACTCAGTGCTCTCAGTGCTCAGTGCTCAACACTCAGTGCTCAACACTCAGTGCTCAACACTCAGTGCTCAACACTCAGTGCTCAACACTCAGTGCTCAACACTCAGTGCTCAACACTCAGTGCTCAACACTCAGTGCTCAACACTCAGTGCTCAACACTCAGTGCTCAACACTCAGTGCTCAACACTCAGTGCTCAACACTCAGTGCTCAACACTCAGTGCTCAACACTCAGTGCTCAAGGCTCAGTGCTCAACACTCAGTGCTCAACACTCAGTGCTCAAACATTCAGTGCTCAACACTCAGTGCTCAACACTCAGTGCTCAACACTCAGTGCTCAACACTCAGTGCTCAACACTCAGTGCTCAACACTCAGTGCTCAACACTCAGTGCTCAACTCAGTGCTCAACACTCAGTGCTCAACACTCAGTGCTCAACACTCAGTGCTCTCAACACTCAGTGCTCAACACTCAGTGCTCAACACTCAGTGCTCAACACTCAGTGCTCAACACTCAGTGCTCAAGTGCTCAACTCTTTAGACGGGATGGAAAACTGCAACCAGACACCTGAAGAACTCAGGGTGTGGGGATCAGGGTGCTCAACTACTCAGTGCCAACCCTCACCCGTGCCTTTAGCCCTGGTCCCTCCCCGGAACCACCTTTCGGTATTACTTCGGGGAGGGTGCTATTGTGCTTGTTAAGCACCCACTATGTCTAACTACTTAGGGCTTTAGTAGTTAGGTGGTCCCTGCGACCTGCCTTTGGTCGTTTCGTCATTTTTGTTGGAGATCGAGGACGATCTGGGAGGCTGCTACACATACCGCGTCCCAGACGTCCCGGTCTTGACACATCCTCTGGACCAAGTTATCCGGAGTCGTGTCGCGACCGCATACGGCCATCATGCCGGATCTCGCGCCGTCGAAGCGAGGACATGCGAAAAACACATGTTCTGCAGTTTCTTCGACTCCCGCGCACTCACTGCATGCGGAGGACTGTGCATGCCCATATTTGTGCAGGTATTGTCTAAAACAGCCGTGGCCAGACAATATCTGCGTTAAGTGGAAGTTCACTTCACCGTGTCGCCTACCGACCCACCCGGTTAATTCCGGGATTAGTCGGTGGGTCCACCGACCTTTGGTGGAGTTGTTCCATTCCCTCTGCCACTTAACCATGGATGCGGCTCTAGTGGTCTTTCGGATACCTCTTGTTCCACGTTGCTCGAAGCACTCTACGTCCTCTTTTATGACAATGCCTATTGGCATCATCCCCGCTAGGACGCAGACCGCGTCGCGTGATACCGTTCGGTATGCACTCACCACTCTTAGGCACATAAGCCTGTGTGTACTCTCGAGCTTATTTGCGTAGCTCTTGGTACTCAAGGCGGTGATCCATGCCGGCCCGCCGTACCTAAGTATGGACAGGGCGACACTGGCCAGGAGTTTACGCTTACTCCCTTGCACCGCCGAGCTATTCGACATCATGCGGGATAATGCCGATATAGCCATAGAGGCTTTCTTGCAAGCGTAATCGACGTGACTGACAAAGGACAGCTTGTCGTCGATCATAACCCCAAGATACCTCAAAAACCTCTTCGATTCTACTGTGCAGTTACCTGCATTAATCGTCGCATGTTGCTCCGATTTCCGATTATTCACCACCGTGACCTCGGTCTTATGGTGGGCTAGCTCCAATTGCCTGGAGCTCATCCATCTCTCCACAATGCCAATGGAGTGTGAGGCCGTTAACTCGACCTCCTCGATGGATTCGCCACATATCTCTAGGGTGATGTCGTCTGCGAACCCGACTATCTTTACCCCGCTCGGGAACTCAAGCCGCAGTACCTCGTCGTACATCGTGTTCCATAACACCGGACCCAGGATCGAACCTTGCGGGACGCCTGCGGTGATCTGCACACGTTTCTAGCCTGCCTCTGTATTATATACCAGTACGCGATTCTGGAAGTAGCTTCCGAGAATCTTGGACAGGTACCCAGGAACCTGGAGGCGTTGAAGCGAGTCGGCGATAGCCGCCCAACTGGCGCTATTGAACGCATTCCTCACGTCAAGGGTGACCACCGCACAGTATCGTACTCCTCGCCTCTTGCGCTGGATTGCCACCTCGGCCGTCTTGGTGACGGACAGGATGGCATCCACCGTCGACTTCCCTTTAAGGAAGCCAAACAGATTAATAGACAGACCGCCTATACCCTCCTTGTATGTTGTCAGTCTGTTGTAGATTTCCCTCTCGAGCGCCTTACCTGCTGTATCCAGCAGACATATAGGTCTATATGCCGATGGATCTCCTGGTGGCTTCCCTGTCTTTGGTAGTGTGGTGAACAATACCCGAGCCATAGCAAGCCTGGCGTTCGGACAGGCAGTTCCAGTCAAGCACAGCCAGTGCAGACACGCATCTCCACCGATGTGCTCACACTACCTCTATGCAATAAACTAATAAAATCCCCTCATCAAGATCATTCAGCTTCCTTATTATAGAATACAACATATTCTGGCGACGAGAAGAACCACGCTGCATATTAAGGTTCATAAGAATGTAAGTAAAACCAATCAGCAATTCTCGCAAAAGTTGGGAAACCATTCTGGAAAATTTACCTTGTTTGGAAATGGTTGCCTTAGCGACAAACACAATCTGTCGGATCAGGCCATGAAAAGTTCGTCTTAAAAGAGAACTTGCCTTAGCGGCGGATACGATCCGTCGGGTCAGGCCGTAAAGAAAGTTTGCCTTAGAACGAAGCTTGTAGCAACGGATATGATCTGTTGAGTCCGTAAGGAAAGTTCACCTTAGAAGGGAACTTATTTCAGCAGCGGATACGATCCGTTGGGTAAGACCGTTAAGAAAGTTTGCCTTAGAAGGAAACTTGAAGTAACGGTTACGATCTGTTGAGTCCACAAAGGGAGCTTGTTTCAGGAACGGATACCATCCATTGGGTCAGACTGTAAATAAAGTTGGGCGTAGAAGGGAACTCAAAAAAAAAAATTTAGATGCACTGGTTGCTGATAGCAATGTAAAACAAGAAAACAAACGAATACATTCTACCATGCGTGAATACGTTCTATCATGTGACCGGAACCTTCCCAATGTTTAAAAAAAAAACTACAAGGTACAGCCCAATGGGGTTGTGCGCAAAGGTGACGTAGGACTACGCAGCAATCTAATTCCCATACACGTCAGGGCCATCCGCTAATTGATTTAAGTCAGTCCTGAAAAGGGCCAAGAAAATTCTATTGTACACTCTTTAGAAAGCATTTGGTGGCTCATAATTATGATACGGCCCCGGTTGTATTTTCTACGATGGTTGAGAGGGCCACTATCTCTAACGCGTAGAAGATAGTTATGGATCTGTTGGTTCATTGGTTGTTCAACGCGCTAGGCCATTTACTCCGAGACGCGGCGTTTAAAGCAATGCCATGTTCAGCCGGGGCGCGGTAATGGAAATTTCAAACAGCACAAGAGAAAAAATTATCCAAACGAACTCTATAGTTGGCAAATTAATTTGGTCGTCATGAAAAGGACGGATTTAGTTGATGGGGGAGAAACAGTTCACGATTGAACTTGGACTTTCTCTCTTGGTTCATCTCGCGGGATGATTCATTCTTGTCTCGTTGTCACGGGCGGCTTTTTCCCGCCAACTTGTAGGCTTCAGCAGCCATGTTTCTCGCAGCGAGGTTGACGGGAGCATCGGCAACAACAGCCAACTGCACCAACGCCTCTCTGGGCAACGACTGCTCGTCCAACTGCAGATCCTACTGTGCATAGCTCCACGACCGCCGGAAAACTAAATCAAAATGCGAAGGTGTACCCTTTATATAACATTCATGGCCTGCCTAGGAGACGTTCCTCACTTAAATATGAAGTCTGTGCGCGGAAAATACTGTGCATTTGGTAAATTTACTATTAAATATCGATATTATAAGACATCACTTCATATTTGCCTTAATTTTATTAGTTGCATGTTATAAATCAAAAGTTTGAAATATTTTAATCAAAGCGTAGAAAATGTTCCGATCGATTGGTGCAAACATTTTGGAAATCAATCGTGGAATGACTTAGTTATTAACGTTCAAAACCTATATATGTTTCGTGACGTTTCAAATTTTCGCAATTCGAACGTGTACCCCAGCATTGAAAACACAGACGTAGTCCTACGTCAAAATAGTACTAAGGAATGAAACGTTATTAACAACTCACTGAATAATTTCACACAGATGGAAGATCACCTGTTCAAGCTACCGCCATTTGAATGCGACAATGTTCCAATAACGGAACTAAGGCAAAAACGGTTCGACTACAAGAAGCAATTTGAGTACATCGCAGCCGCTATGAGCAAGAAGAAGAAGAAGCTTAAGAACATTTTCCTGGCCGTTGCTGGTCGTCAGCTACAACGAGTCTACGAAAGTTTGCCCAAGTTTAGCCACGGAACCGACGTAGACTCAGAGGATGATTTTGACAACGTGATACGACAACTCGACAACTACTTTGTTCCAAAACGACATGACACCTTCGAGAGACACTCATTCTGGACTCAAAAACCACTCGCTGGAGAAACGCTAGACAAGTTTTTAATCCGTGCCAACAAGTGCCAATTCGGGACTACGGAAAGAGAAAGTAGAGACGCTGTAGTAATCGACAAGATTGTCTTGCTTGCGCCACCGGATCTTCGACGGAAAATACTGGAGAAACCAAAGATCAACATGGATGATTTAACAAACTTTATCAACACCCACCTGTCCATTCAGCATCAGATTCGTGAACTAAGCCAGCATTCTTCCGACACAATCTACATGGAGACCAGTCGTGGTAACACATTCGTGAATAAAATATCAACAGATAGTGCTAACAAATCACGTCGGACGCAAAATCATCAACTAGCAGAGTGTGGCAGGTGTGGCAATAACTACATAAGCCCGAAGAACAGTGCCTTGCCAAGAACGTTAAGTGCCACAACTGCAACTGCCTCGGACATTTCGCTAAAAAGTGCCGTTTCGATTCCAATAAAAGAAGCTTTGAAAGATCGGTACCAAGGAAGCGCAAATTCTCGTCTGATCACCAAGAGCATCGTCGGTACAAAACACCAAGGATTAATGCCATTGACACTGATAAATCTAACGACATTAGCAATAACAATTTGCCCACGCTACGCACCGTCAAGCCAGACACTCACCCTCAAGACTCCTCTTCAGTGACAACCATGACGAAATGGTTTGGTGCAAGGTTGGCAACGTACTCATTGAAATGATGATCGATTCTGGAAGCAAACACAACATCATCAATAAGTTAACATGGCATTACATGCAACGAAGGAATGCCGCCGTGAGTAACGTGTGACAGTCAACCAAACAACTATCGGTATACGCTCAACAAGATTCCCTAGACATCACATGTACATTCGACGCAGAAATAACAGTTGTCGAGGGTAAAGACCAAAATTCTGTTACCAGCTTCTACGTGATAAAAGGCGGAGAACAAAGCTTGCTTGGCAGAGACACAGCAAAGCAGCTGGGAGTTTTGTTAATCGGGTTGCCTAGCGTAACCAATTCAGACACCCTCCAACATATTTCCGACAGCACCATTGATAAGTTTCCCGTAATTAAAGGTAACTATTAATATTTCATGAATAAAACAATTTCACAGCCATCCCCATGTGTTCAGGCATTAAAATACGTATCAATATCGATGAAAGTGTCACGCCCGTGGCTCAACACGTTCGTCGTGTTCCTATAGCTCTTCGTCAACAAGTCCAAAATCAACTCAATCGACTCCTTAAACTGGGTATAATCGAAAAAGTCAACGGTCAAAGTCCATGGGTATCTCCCGTTGTAATTGTTATCAAGGACAACGGTGACGTACGACTATGCATTGACATGCGACGCGCAAATACTGCAATCAGAAGAGAGTACCATATGATACCAACACTTGACAATCTTCTTGCAAGATTAAACGGATCCAAATGATTTTCTCGGCTTGACATCTAGGACGCTTACCACCAAGTAGAACTACACGAATCAAGTCGATACATAACGACGTTCATTACGCAACTCGGAATGTTTAGTTACACCAGGTTAATGTTCGGAATCTGTAGTGCGTCAGAACATTTTCAGAGAATCATCGAGAAGATTTTGAGCAGTTGTCCCAACTCCTTCAACTATCAAGATGACATCTTCATACATGGTAAAACGGAAATTGAACACGACACTGCCCTAGAGCGTGTTCTACGAACATTGGAAGCACACAACGTCGTTTTGAATACCAAGAAGTGCAAATTCAAAGTTACTGAAACCGAGTTCCTAGGTCACAATATCTCCCAACAAAGCATCAAACCAACAGAAGACAAAATTATTGCCGTACAACAATTCAGATCACCCAAATCTGCAGAAGAAATTCGAAGTTTCTTAGGTCTCGTAGGTTATGTAGGAAGATTCATCCCCGATTTGGCCACTAAAACATTCAATCTACGACAACTAACACTCAGTGGACAAAAGCTCGAATGGACAACAAATCATGAGATAACATTCAAGAATCGCAAACAAGCAGTATGCTTTGCTCCAATACTCGGTTTTTTCGACAACAATCGCCGAACTAGAGTGATCGCAGATGCCTCACCCGTAGGTTTGGGAGCAGTCTTGATACAATTTGAAGACGAATGCAATGACAAACCAATTGTTATTTCGTATGCCAGCAAGAGTCTATCCCCCACAGAACGTCGGTACTGTCAAATAGAAAAAGAAGCCCTTGCGATAGTTTGGAGCATTGAAAAGTTCCAGTTATACCTATTAGGAAGAGAATTCGAACTCGAAACCGACCACCGCCCTTTAACTGCAATTTTGAAGCCAACCTCACCGCCTCCCGGTCGCATTGAAAGATGGGTGCTTAGATTGCAACCATTCAAATTTAGGATTGTGTATAAGCCCGGTAAACAAAACGTTGCAGATCCGCTATCGCGTCTATCTGTAACGGCAAATGATGGAGACATATACAGTTGCGATGACCAGATTTACATCAACGCAATCACAGAATCCGTGGCCATTGATGTTTCAGAAATCAAGAATGCCCTCGATACAGACCGCGAATTACTTCTTGTTAAAGATGCCCTGTTGACCTGGGACTGGGTGGATGAAGCAGTTAAAAACGGCGCTAAGAAGTACGTGCCCTTCCAAAACGATCTCACCCTTCTTGAAGGCTACGTAATCCGCGGATGTAGAATCGTCATTCCCCAAATTCTACGTACGAGAATGTTGGAGCTTGCTCACGAATTACATCCAGGTGAGACATTAATGATAACGCGCCTACGTGATAAAGTTTGGTGGCCTGGAATGAATGAAGATGCCAGGAAAACTGTTAAAAGCTGTGAAGGATGCCCTCCGCACCCAAACCAACGCGCCGTCGTTTAATGCCAAAAGAGCCATGGGTAGACGTAGCAATGGACTTTTTAGGACCCCTGCCGTCAAACGAACACCTTCTGGTGATTTTCGACTATTACAGACGGTACATAGAAGTGTACATCATGAAGAAAATCACCTCAGAGGAAACCATTAAGCGAATCGAACAAATTGCACTAGTGCGTCTAGGCTATCCGAGAACGATCACTTTAGATAACGGTCGACAATTCGTAAGTACTGAGTTTGAAGACTATTGCCGCTCAAGAAACATTACACTGAACCACACAGCTCCATACTGGCCGCAGGCAAACGGGGAAGTTGAGAGGCAGAACAGTTCGCTACTAAAGAGGGTCAAAATCAGTCATTCATTAAATCGTGACTGGAAAACAGATTTGCTTCAGTACCTTATGATGTACAACACTACTGCACATTCCATCACAGGTAAGGCGCCGTCCGTTTTATTGCAAAATCGCCTGATCAGGTCCAAAATTCCGTCAATAAGCGACATAGAAACAGCACCACCCATAAATTCCGAATCTCAAGATAGAGATGCTGTTTTAAAGTACAGAAGGAAAAAAAGAGCAGACCTCAGGCGCCATGCGAAACCTTCGGAAATCGAAAAAGGAGATCGCGTCTTGTTACAGAATCTAATATCCGTTCTGAAACTTTGGTAGAACGGAATATGATGTCATGGAGAAGAAGGGAAACCGCGTGAAGATTCGCGATCCTGTGTGAAAGAAACACGGCTCATCTCAAGAAAATTCCTACACAAGCAGTCCATAATAAAGCGCCATCATCAACTGGCGTGGATAGCATAATTAACAACCCAACTTATGAAGAAGAACAGGAAACGGTGCAGCCAATTCGCCACCTTCAGCTGATGTGTCGACCAACCTGGCAGCAAGACTACATCATCGGTCAACCATGATCTGAGAGAAAAAGGAAGATGTGGTGAGCAATACCCGAGCCATAGCAAGCCTGGCGTTCGGACAGGCAGTTCCAGTCAAGCATAGCCAGTGCAGACACGCATCCCCACCGATGTGCTCACACTACCTCTATGCAATAAACTAATAAAATCCCCTCATCAAAATCATTCAGCTTACTTATTATAGAATACCACAGGTAGGTCTGAATTTTCCAGGCGTCCGGGAAGACGCCTTCGTTTAGACACTTTTGCATCACCACCCTGAACATTGCGGGATCCAGCAAGATAGCGGTCATGACGGCCAGGTTCGGAATACCATCCGGTCCCGGCGCTTTGTTCACCTTTAGCGACTTTGCTATCGCAATGAGTTCATCATTCGTCACCGTCGCCTCGTCGCCGACCCCCGTTGTGCCGTTGTCAGTGCCCACGTGGTCACGGGTGTTCGGCTGAGCCGTCCACCCTTCCGTCGCTATGACAGCGTTAAGGTCTGGGATACTGGAACGCTGGTCATGGGATACATCTACGGCGGCGGGGGGCCATGGACTTGGGTCGTGGCTCGGAAAGAGTCCCCCAACGATCACCTGCAGCAGCTCTGATGAACGCTCGGTTGAAGCCGCCGATCCTCTGGTTTTGGCCATTACAACCCGGTAGGCGTCACCCTACGGATTCGTATTGGCCTTCTGACACAGACCCTTAAAGCAGGCTCGCTTGCTGGTCTTTATCTCCCTCTTTAGTGCGGCCTTCGTGGCAACTAGCGCCCCTCTACGCTCGATTCTATCGGCGTCTGACGGCGCTCTTTGCACCCTCCGTCTTGTGTGGAGGCATGTTCTTCGGAGGTCGGCGATCGACTCCGTCCACCAATACACCGGCGATCTTCCATTCCTCAGTTTGACTTCCCTCGGCATGGTCGCATCGAACGCTCGTGTAAGTGTCATAACGAGTCGTTCGCCGCAAGGTTCCTGGGTTTCGCGTAAGTTTCGTTCCCTCTCAAGCGCCTCTTTAAAAGTCTCTACATCAAAGTAGGACGTCCTCCATCTGTGGGCGAATGAAGTGGATGCTCCTCCTTCCGCGCGCTGCCTTGTATTGTGGACGATACAATAACGTACCGCCAGGTGGTCGCTATGAGTGTAGCCATCATCCACCCTCCAATTGCAAGTTAGCCCAGGACTGCTAAATGTTATATCAATGATCGATTCCGCTCCGTTTCTATGGTAGGTACTCTCGGTACCCACGTTGGCTAGCTCCACATTGAGCCTAGCCAAGGCCTCCAGAAGAATCTGGCCCCTAGGGTTGGTAAGGCGGCTCCCCCACTCGAGCGCCCAAGCGTTGAAGTCCCCCGCTATTACCAACGGGTTCAGGCCAGTTAGCTCCGTTGTCATCCGATCGAGCATAATGGAAAACTGTTCGATCGACCACCTTTGCGGTGCGTAGCAGCTGCAGAAGAACACTCCATTCACTTTAACAACCACGGACCCTTCATTTGTGATGGACACAACCTCCTGAACCGGGTACTTGCCCGTCGTCCATAATGCCGCCATATTAGACCTGTCCGCAAACCAGTTCCCGTTGCCGGATGGGATGCGGTATGGGTCGGAAATTATGGCGATATCCGATGCCGACTCGCTAACTGTCTGGCACAGCAGTTGCTGGGCTGCCTCACAATGGTTCAGGTTTAGTTGGGTAACCTGCATTACGGTTGGTTCGTTGGAATACCCTTAGCGGCCGGGCACTTAGACCCCCCCTGAAGTGCTTATCGTCCGGTTTCCCAGCGCACATCAAGCATTTGGGGGGACATTTGCAATCCCGCGCCTTGTGGCTAGTGCTGCCACACCTTCTGCACATGTTGCTCCTATCTGGGCCTTTGCATTCCCAGGACATGTGCCCGCTCTCTAGGCATCTGAAACATGCCTTCGGCAGCTGGTGCAGGCTAAGTGGGCCTTTTGACTATCCCACCTTCATCTTCGCCTCTTTCAACGCCACGTCTGCGTTGACTGCCGCTACCCTCAGGGTTGCCACCTGGGACCCAAGTGGACCCTTCCTCAGACGTATGTCTGCAGCAGCAACCTCGACCTTGCACTGTTCCTTCAGTGCAGTGGAGTTCTCGTCTGCCTTGGTGATCTCATCCAGGTTTTTACACTTGATCGTCACCTGTGAGACGAGGGCGCGCACCTCCACACCCTCACCTAAGGCCTGTTTTGTCAGGTCTCTATACGCCGGGCCCTTAAGCGTTGTCGCTTTTTTAAGCTCCAGGAGCATTTCGCCAGTGCGGGTACGGCGTATACTCTGCACATCGGCGCCTAAGCCTGCCAGTTTAGCGTCCCCGCGCATCGCTTTCAATACCTCGGAGTACTTAGACGCCTAAGTCTCGACGATGAGGGCCTCTCCACGGTTACTCCTCTTTTTCCTCATTTTATTCCAGGGGGCTTCCCTGCCCCACCTGGGGTCATTGCTTGTCCCCCTCCTAGCACTGGCATCTGCCTCGTGCTAGTTATGGCTGTTGTTGTCGTAGGGGCCCTGCCGCTCGGGCCCCCTTCGGCGCATGAGACAACACGCGAGCTGGACGTCACGCCTTTTACGCTGGGCTTAGCGCCGGGGCCTCTCTGTTTGCGAGAAGCCGAAGCTGGTCGCGAGGATGGACCCTCTGATCCCGCCGCCACGTTCGCATAGGTTCGTTTCCCCTTTGGGGCTTCCGACACGATACGCTTCTTAGAAGCGCCAGGTGCCGTCTCGCCCGGGGACTGCCTAGCCCGCTTGGAGGTCCCCGCCACCATGGACAGGGTGGACTCTCCGAAGGAGACGGATGTTTCCGTCTGCGTCTGCTTCGAGGCTATGTCCCTCGCCCTTTCGGTGGCCGCTAGCCATGCCAACTCTCTGGCACTTTGCTCGGCTAGTAATTTGGCCTCCAGCTCTTCCCTCTCCTTGCATGCAGCCTGCACTGTCATGCGTAGCCTAAGAAGGCGCAACTTGAGGTCTTTCACAATGTTGTTGCGCGACGACGTGAAGTCGATGATCGCGTCCAACTGCTCCGAGACCACCATCACCTTAGGAAGGGTTTTCCGCATCCTATCCATGGCCCGGATGAGTCCTGGTCCATCCATGGCCACACCTAGCTTGGTGCCACCTGGCTCCGATGCCGTAGCACTACCGCAGGTGTCGCTCACGCCCGATCCCACCGTTTTACGCGGTGGGGACCTCACTCAGTGCTCAACACTCAGTGCTCAACACTCAGTGCTCAACACTCAGTGCTCAACACTCAGTGCTCAGTGCTCGACACTCAGTGCTCAACACTCAGTGCTCAACACTCAGTGCTCAACACTCAGTGCTCAACACTCAGTGCTCAACACTCAGTGCTCAACACTCTCAACACTCAGTGCTCAACACTCAGTGCTCAACACTCAGTGCTCAAACTAGTGCTCAACACTCACAGTGCTCAACACTCAGTGCTCAACACTCAGTGCTCAGTGCTCAACACTCAGTGCTCAACACTCAGTGCTCAACACTCAG
The DNA here is from genome assembly GCA_024533555.2 of Aedes koreicus. Taxonomy (NCBI): domain Eukaryota; kingdom Metazoa; phylum Arthropoda; class Insecta; order Diptera; family Culicidae; genus Aedes; species Aedes koreicus. Next base: position 153,462 of record JAHHFK020004256.1, read on the forward strand.
TGCTCAACACTCAGTGCTCAACACTCAGTGCTCAACACTCAGTGCTCAACACTCAGTGCTCAACACTCAGTGCTCAAACTCAGTGTGCTCAACACTCAGTGCTCAACACTCAGTGCTCAACACTCAGTGCTCAACACTCAGTGCTCAACACTCAGTGCTCAACACTCAGTGCTCAACACTCAGTGCACTCAGTGCTCAACTCAGTGCTCAACACTCAGTGCTCAACACTCAGTGCTCAACACTCAGTGCTCAACACTCAGTGCTCAACACTCAGTGCTCAACACTCAGTGCTCAACACTCAGTGCTCAACACTCAGTGCTCAACACTCAGTGCTCAACACTCAGTGCTCAACACTCAGTGCTCAACACTCAGTGCTCAACACTCAGTGCTCAACACTCAGTGCTCAACACTCAGTGCTCAACACTCAGTGCTCAACACTCAGTGCTCAACCCTCAGTGCTCAACACTCAGTGCTCAACACTCAGTGCTCAACACTCAGTGCTCAACACTCAGTGCTCAAACTCAGTGCTCAGTGCTCAACACTCAGTGCTCAACACTCAGTGCTCAACACTCAGTGCTCAACACTCAGTGCTCGACACTCAGTGCTCAACTCAGTGCTCAACACTCAGTGCTCAACACTCAGTGCTCAACACTCAGTGCTCAACACTCAGTGCTCAACACTCAGTGCTCAGTGCTCAACTCAGTGCTCAACACTCAGTGCTCAACACTCAGTGCTCAACACTCAGTGCTCAACACTCAGTGCTCAACACTCAGTGCTCAACAGCTCAGTGCTCAACACTCAGTGCTCAACACTCAGTGCTCAACACTCAGTGCTCACTCAGTGCTCAGTGCTCAACACTCAGTGCTCAACACTCAGTGCTCAACACTCAGTGCTCAACACTCAGTGCTCAACACTCAGTGCTCAACACTCAGTGCTCAACACTCAGTGCTCAACACTCAGTGCTCAACACTCAGTGCTCAACACTCAGTGCTCAAGTGCTCAAAACTCAGTGCTCAACACTCAGTGCTCAACACTCAGTGCTCAACACTCAGTGCTCAACACTCAGTGCTCAACACTCAGTGCTCAACACTCAGTGCTCACTCAGTGCTCAACAGGCTCAGTGCTCAACACTCAGTGCTCAACACTCAGTGCTCAACATTCAGTGCTCAACACTCAGTGCTCAACACTCAGTGCTCAACACTCAGTGCTCAAGCGCTCAGTGCTCAGTGCTCACTCAGTGCTCAACACTCAGTGCTCAACACTCAGTGCTCAGTGCTCAACTCATGCACTCAGTGCTCAACACTCAGTGCTCACACTCAGTGCTCAAGTGCTCAACACTCAGTGCTCAAACACTCAGTGCTCAACACTCAGTGCTCAACACTCAGTGCTCAACACTCAGTGCTCAACACTCAGTGCTCAACACTCAGTGCTCAACACTCAGTGCTCAACACTCAGTGCTCAACACTCAGTGCTCAACACTCAGTGCTCAACACTCAGTGCTCAATCACTCAGTGCTCAACCACTCAGTGCTCAGTGCTCAACACTCAGTGCTCAACTCAGTGCTCAACACTCAGTGCTCAACACTCAGTGCTCAACACTCAGTGCTCAACACTCAGTGCTCAACACTCAGTGCTCAACACTCAGTGTGCTCAACAGTCTCAGTGCTCAACACTCAGTGCTCAACACTCAGTGCTCAACACTCAGTGCTCAACACTCAGTGCTCAACACTCAGTGCTCAACACTCAGTGCTCAACACTCAGTGCTCAACACTCAGTGCTCAACACTCAGTGCTCAACACTCAGTGCTCAACACTCAGTGCTCAACACTCAGTGCTCACTCAGTGCTCAACACTCATGCTCATGCTCTCAGTGCTCAACACTCAGTGCTCAACTCAGTGCTCAACACTCAGTGCTCAACACTCAGTGCTCAACACTCAGTGCTCACTCAGTGCTCAACACTCAGTGCTCAACACTCAGTGCTCAACACTCAGTGCTCAACACTCAGTGCTAACACTCAGTGCTCAACTCAGTGCTCACTCAGTGCTCAACACTCAGTGCTCAACACTCAGTGCTCAACACTCAGTGCTCAACACTCAGTGCTCAACACTCAGTGCTCAACACTCAGTGCTCAACACTCAGTGCTCAACACTCAGTGCTCAACACTCAGTGCTCAACACTCAGTGCTCAACACTCAGTGCTCAACACTCAGTGCTCAACACTCAGTGTGCTCAACACTCAGTGCTCAACACTCAACACTCAGTGCTCAACACTCAGTGCTCAACACTCAGTGCTCAACACTCAGTGCTCACTCAGTGCTCAACACTCAGTGCTCAACACTCAGTGCTCAACACTCAGTGCCTCAGTCAGTGCTCAACACTCAGTGCTCAACACTCACTCAGTGCTCAACACTCAGTGCTCAACACTCAGTGCTCAACACTCACACTCAGTGCTCTCAGTGCTCAGTGCTCAACACTCAGTGCTCAACACTCAGTGCTCAACACTCAGTGCTCAACACTCAGTGCTGCTCAACACTCAGTGCTCAACACTCAGTGCTCAACACTCAGTGCTCAACACTCAGTGCTCAACACTCAGTGCTCAACACTCAGTGCTCAACACTCAGTGCTCAACACTCAGTGCTCAACACTCAGTGCTCAACACTCACTCAGTGCTCAACACTCAGTGCTCAACACTCAGTGCTCAACACTCAGTGCTCAACACTCAGTGCTCAACACTCAGTGCTCAACACTCAGTGCTCAACACTCAGTGCTCAACACTCAGTGCTCAACACTCAGTGCTCAACACTCAGTGCTCAACACTCAGTGCTCAACACTCAGTGCTCAACACTCAGTGCTCAACACTCAGTGCTCAACACTCAGTGCTCAACACTCAGTGCTCAGAACTCAGTGCTCAACACTCAGTGCCTAACACTCAGTGCTCAACAGTTAGTGCCCACTAATCAGTGCTCAACAATCAGCGCTCAACACTCAGTCCTCAACACTCAGTGCTCACTCAGTGCTCAACACTCAGTGCTCAACACTCAGTGCTCAATACTCAGTGCTCAACACTCAGTGCTCAACACTCAGTGCTCAACAATCAGTGATAACACTCAGTGCTCAACACTCAGTGCTCAACACTCAGTGCTCAACACTCAGTGCTCAACACTCAGTGCTCAACATCTCAGTGCTCAACACTCAGTGCTCAACACTCAGTGCTCAACACTCAGTGCTCAACACTCAGTGCTCAACACTCAGTGCTCAACACTCAGTGCTCAACACTCAGTGCTCAACACTCAGTGCTCAACACTCAGTGCTCAACACTCAGTGCTCAACACTCAGTGCTCAACACTCAGTGCTCAACACTCAGTGCTCAACACTCAGTGCTCAACACTCAGTGCTCAACTCAGTGCTCAACACTCAGTGCTCAACACTCAGTGCTCAACACTCAGTGCTCAACACTCAGTGCTCAACACTCAGTGCTCAACACTCAGTGCTCAACACTCAGTGCTCAACACTCAGTGCTCAACACTCAGTGCTCAAACACTCAGTGCTCAACACTCAGTGCTCAACACTCAGTGCTCAACACTCAGTGCTCAACACTCAGTGCTCAACACTCAGTGCTCAACACTCAGTGCTCAACACACTCAGTGCTAAAGATTCTGTGCTCAACACTCAGTGCTCAACACTCAGTGCTCAACACTCAGTGCTCAACACTCAGTGCTCAACACTCAGTGCTCAACACTCAGTGCTCAACACTCAGTGCTCACTCAGTGCTCAACACTCAGTGCTCAACACTCAGTGCTCAACACTCAGTGCTCAACACTCAGTGCTCAACACTCAACAGTGCTCAGTGCTCAACACTCAGTGCTCAACACTCAGTGCTCAACACTCAGTGCTCAACACTCAGTGCTCACACTCAGTGCTCAACACTCAGTGCTCAACACTCAGTGCTCAACACTCAGTGCTCAACACTCAGTGCTCAACACTCAGTGCTCAACACTCAGTGCTCAACACTCAGTGCTCAACACTCAGTGCTCAACACTCAGTTCTCAACTCAGTGCTCAACACTCAGTGCTCAACACTCAGTGCTCAACACTCAGTGCTCAGTGCTCACTCAGTGCACTCAGTGCTCAACACTCAGTGCTCAACACTCAGTGCTCAACACTCAGTGCTCAACACTCAGTGCTCAACACTCAGTGCTCAACACTCAGTGCTCAACACTCAGTGCTCAACACTCAGTGCTCAACACTCAGTGCTCAACTCTCAGTGCTCAACACTCAGTGCTCAACACTCAGTGCTCAACACTCAGTGCTCAACACTCAGTGCTCAACACTCAGTGCTCAACACTCAGTGCTCAAACACTCAGTGCTTAACACTCAGTGCTCAACACTCAGTGCTCAACACTCAGTGCTCAACACTCAGTGCTCAACACTCAGTGCTCAACACTCAGTGCTCAACACTCAGTGCTCAACACTCAGTGCTCAACACTCAGTGCTCAACACTCAGTGCTCAACACTCAGTGCTCAACACTCAGTGCTCAAACTCAGTGCTCAGTGCTCAACACTCATGTGCTCAACACTCAGTGCTCAACACTCAGTGCTCAAACACTCTCAGTGCTCAACACTCAGTGCTCAACAACACTCAGTGCTCAACACTCAGTGCTCAACGCTCAGTGCTCAACACTCAGTGCTCACTCAGTGCTCAACACTCAGTGCTCAACACTCAGTGCTCAACACTCAGTGCTCAACAGTGCTCAGTGCTCAGTGCTCAACACTCAGTGCTCAACACTCAGTGCTCAACACTCAGTGCTCAACACTCAGTGCTCAACACTCAGTGTGCTCAACACTCAGTGCTCAACACTCAGTGCTCAACACTCAGTGCTCAACACTCAGTGCTCAACACTCAGTGCTCAACACTCAGTGCTCAACACTCAGTGCTCAACACTCAGTGCTCAACACTCAGTGCTCAACACTCAGCTCGCTCAACACTCAGTGCTCAACACTCAGTGTCTCAACACTCAGTGCTCAACACTCAGTGCTCAACACTCAGTGCTCAACACTCAGTGCTCAACACTCAGTGCTCAACACTCAGTGCTCAACACTCAGTGCTCAACACTCAGTGCTCAACACTCAGTGCTCAACACTCAGTGCTCAACACTCAGTGCTCAACACTCAGTGCTCAACACTCAGTGCTCAACACTCAGTGCTCTCAACGCTCAGTGCTCAACACTCAGTGCTCAACACTCAGTGCTCAACACTCAGTGCTCAACTCAGTGCTCAACACTCAGTGCTCAACACTCAGTGCTCAACACTCAGTGCTCAACACTCAGTGCTCAACACTCAGTGCTCAAATCACTCAGTGCTCAACACTCTCAGTGCTCAACACTCAGTGCTCAGTGCTCAACACTCAGTGCTCAACACTCAGTGCTCAACTCACTCAGTGCTCAACACTCAGTGCTCAACACTCAGTGCTCAACACTCAGTGCTCAACACTCAGTGCTCAACAGTGCTCAACACTCAGTGCTCAACACTCAGTGCTCAACACTCAGTGCTCAACACTCAGTGCTCAACACTCAGTGCTCAACACTCAGTGCTCAACTCAGTGCTCTCAGTGCTCAACACTCAGTGCTCAACACTCAGTGCTCAACACTCAGTGCTCAACACTCAGTGCTCAACACTCAGTGCTCAACACTCAGTGCTCAACACTCAGTGCTCAACACTCAGTGCTCAACACTCAGTGCTCAACCCTCAGTGCTCAAGGCTCAGTGCTCAACACTCAGTGCTCAACACTCAGTGCCAACACTCAGTGCTCAACACTCAGTGCTCAACACTCAGTGCTCAACACTCAGTGCTCAACACTCAGTGCTCAACACTCAGTGCTCAACACTCAGTGCTCAAATTCAGTGCTCAGTGCTCAACACTCAGTGCTCAACACTCAGTGCTCAACACTCAGTGCTCACTCAGTGCTCAACACTCAGTGCTCAACACTCAGTGCTCAACACTCAGTGCTCAACACTCAGTGCTCAACACTCAGTGCTCAACACTCAGTGCTCAACACTCAGTGCTCAACACTCAGTGCTCAACACTCAGTGCTCAACACTCAGTGCTCAACACTCAGTGCTCAACACTCAGTGCTCAACACTCAGTGCTCAACACTCAGTGCTCAACACTCAGTGCTCAACACTCAGTGCTCAACACTCAGTGCT
>JAHHFK020004257.1:0-20343 GCA_024533555.2 Aedes koreicus
TCGACCTGAGTCCTCTGGATAAATTATATAATTCTGTATATGTATTTCATATCATTAAATACACGAGAAAGGTAAATTTTCTAGCCGTGATCAAACAGTTTAGGAGGAAAGGTTTTGCAGTTCTAGGATGGTCATCTCCTTCTCTTGCACACTTGCAGCAGTAAGGGTGGGGAACTATTTTCATCTACATACTAGCACCGTCGGAGTTGTCTTCTCGAAAGTAGCAATGGATAGTTCCCTCGCTATTCTGATAGGCTGTCAGGTGATCAATTTTATTTTATTTATTCATCAAATATTTTTATCCAACAAACAATAACAGACATTGGTGATTTTCGAGATGCAGCTGACACCATGAGCTGAACAGGTAAATAGCTGCATTTTGTAATTATAGGTACATTATTCAGTATTTCATTATATCATTGTATTATTTTCACGATGCCATTATTGTATATTATTTATAATCATATTAGTTTGCAGGACGAAGAATTTAGACTGTTATAAACATGTGAAGGTATTTCTACATGCATAATTTCGGCAGCATATATGAGTATTCTTATGTATTTCATATGTATGTGTGTTTATTGGATATGTATGTTTATGTGGATGTATATGTATATGTATGTGTTTGTGTATTTGTATACATGTATTAACATATTTTTACATGCATGATTTCATATTAACGTTGAAGGGAACCATCATCATTTTGATGTCATCGCCGGGAGTTTGGGGCGGTTTATTTTTGCGTTCAAGATTGGAGCGAAGTTGCGGGGGGTGTTCACTGTATTACACTTACAAACGAAACATAGTGAACATATTTTCATTGACAGAAATTCTGTATTGGGCGGAGGAACTGCTTTTCGATGGTGGCGGAAGGATGATGGCTCCTTCAATGACTCAACCTTTCATTCCTTCATGCTTCAACCTTTAACCTTGAAGTACGTATTCATGATCATATTTTTCATTTAATTGCATAATATGACCTTAACATTTCAGTATACGTTCATCGGCTACTGTTTGAGCGGTACAGAGGTATACAGCTGTAGCTGTATTATTAATAGCATATCATAATTTTATTTTATTTTTTGCATTATGGAAGAATTAAGAAAATTTAAATCCTGTCTGCTTCAAGTCACCAGATAGGTGAACCGGCTGGTAAAGATATTGTATTGCATTGCATCAAGTAATTATCAAAATTAATAAATGCTCTTTATTTCAGCCGGTTATATATCCATATGTCATGAAAACATACGTATTTTATTATAGTTTCATATATCATTAAATGTTTTATGGATATTTATACTTCAACGAATTGCAATATGACCATCACATTCTAGAGATACAGTCATCTGCAAGTGATGTAAAGAGGCATCAAGCTACATATTATTATCACATGCCTTATTATTTCTATTATTTCAGAATATACATTTATTTATCACCATATTAAAATTATAGGACCTTTAACTAAATATCCTTATATAATTCATTGCTCTATTATATACTACATATATAACATATTATTATTAACATCATATATATAAAAAATATTGGGTTGGGAGGGAGCATCAGGGTATCATTCAAGCTGAAACTGGACGATGGTTTGATTGACTGCCTGAGTCTAGGTGGGAATGAACAGTACCATTTTCTTTATCCTACCGATTCGATTGTGTTACTGTGACTTCTACACCTACAGTTTCAGGGAGATTGACGCGCCCTTCTTAACAAGCCATCCTGTAGAAAGCTTAATGAGTATTGCGAATTGTGTTATTCGATTTGTTGGATGGTATCGTTGGAAGGAGATTCTTAATTTTCCGTGGATTTCGCGTAAGTGTCTCTGCTTATGGGTCCACCCCTCCGTTTTTGGCCCTTCATACAGCGATATTGTGAATTCATTTCGGTGGCTCATTTTGATCTTGCTATTAAGTGGAGCTGCATCCAAGCCAAGCGCTAGAAGGGATGGTGGCTACCATACATACATACATACATACAAAAAAAATTAAAAGTGCTTTAAGCATGGAAGTTGTATCAAAATTTTATATGCGGCTCAAGGTTAGCAGTGCAACTTTCCGTTTAACCTTCCCTTATTTCATGTGCCATTAATTGGATTGAAAAACGTAGAAGGCACTGCGAATTATTGCATTTTTGTGAGATTTCTTTATGGAACCCACAAAACTCAAAATGGGGATTTTTAGAGTCTTTTCAAAGTCTACAGTATCGGTTCTCATAAAATTAATGTTGGTATGAAAGTAAATACAAATACAAAAACAACATTTTTTTTATTATGTTGTGCGTAGCTACATCTCAAAAGACTCCCCACGAATTAAGCGTAACAATTTACAACAAATAATAAACAACCTCCCAATTTGTTGCGTTACGTAATATTTGAACAAACTACAATCGGTGCCACAATCTTACATTTAAGTAGTGTTTTTTGCGTGGATCCACAATCTATTCTGAATAATCTCACTGTTGCATTAGGATGTTAAAAACATGTTTAAAGTTCATCTTGAGACCAACCTATCAACATATTTACAAACAACTAGCATGCACAATTTCCAAACAACCCAAAATTAAGTACGTTTGACTCAAATCAGTCAAAAGTATGGCTACTCAATAATTGAGTAAAGATAGTTCGTAGTGGTAAGATGACAAACAGTCAACATCGGTATTTTCAAAAAAGTAAATTATAAGTTAATCGAATAAAAATAAAACAAAAATGTGTTTGCTGTTCTGGTACCACGTTTAAATCGAATATGTGTGGAAAAACATCCTCAAAACTTTTTCAAGACCAGACTTATTTGGTATTTTATCCCCACGACTTTTTTTACAACAAAGTTCTTATATTCTTGTCAAAGAAGATGTTTCTGGCGTTACTTGAGATAACTCTACTCCCTGTCAGGTGGCCTTAAGGACATACACGATGGAATCCCCTTATGGCAGGGGCGATGGCTTCCCCATCCACACATGCACACTTTGGGTTGCTCAACAAAATATGCCAAATAAATCCACTTACCTGCAGTGAATCATTGCCATACTGTTATTAGGACAACAGAACACAATATATAATCAGATCACATTGTTTATTTCACTGAAAATCAATCTGAATTGATCAACTAGTGCTCATTTCCACAGAGCAGGTAATTTTTCGTCATCTTTGTTTACCTTTTTATAGCCAGGATCTGCTTATTATTTTTCTCACAAAAAAAATGTGTATTTCGAACTTCCTGTAGCCCTCCTGAACACGATTTACTTTCACCGAAAAATTAATTATCATGGCGCTCTTGAAAACAGTGGACGAAAAAACTGTTTAATTAACGAGAATGGTGCAAAAATTCAGCAGCTGATCTCAAAACTACGCGTTTTGCTTTTTTCTAATTTACACTCAGCTGTGCGTAGCGTAGCAGAGCGCAGTGTTGTCAGCAACTGTTTGCGCGAGTGTGCTAGACTGATAAAAGTTTTGATTAACGAAGTAAACCATGCCGCGTCTTACTAAAAGAAGAAAAGCGACAGTTTTGCGTGAACAGGCTAAAAAAGTGATAAGAAGTGCTGTTGATCCCTTAACGTAGACTTTCCGAAAACCCGTGGAATAGTGGTTTTACTTCATCGTCAGCTGCTGCTGAATTACATCGAAAAATAAGCAGCCTTCATTCCCTTCCTTTTTCCTTAGAAGCACGAGCCAGGGGTAGGGTAGTCTGGGTTGACTTGATCTCCCTTTTTCGTTCTGGATATATCTCAGGGAAAAAAACGAAACTTGATGCGGTTTTTGCACAGGCTCATAGTTCCATATTAACCCTTATGTATTCGACAAAAAAACACCTTTAGGTGTTCGACAGGGTACCCGGGTATCCACCAAATTCAAATTATTGTAACTCTGGCAATTATTGACCGATTCAAATTTTTTAAGCACTGTTGGATGCAAAATCTCATTCGCTTTATGTAAATTATGTGCAATATCTATTTGAGTGCATCTGATTTTTCCGGAAATCCGGGTTACCGTGGCTGTGGTTCTGTAAGGAGACACTATTTGGGAATATCAATTGAATTTCCTGGAATGGATGTCACAATCTTTCGAGTAACGCCGTAAAATGGTTTCAGTTAACTATTAATATTCACAGCTTTCAGCAGCGAAATTTTGACGCATGTTGGTCAAATGTTTGAAAGTTATTAGGGATCTTAAAAAAAAAATAAAAAATGTCAAGGTTCTCGAACTAAACATATTGTTCCTATATTTTTTATCTTTCTCTTTTAAAGACAAATCGTTATGGTAAATCGACTATACATTATCTGTTCTAGATTAAAAAAATAAACGCGGGAAAAAGTCTCCACAGGGATCAAAGTCTACCTAGTTTCCCAGTTAAATAATTGTAGGTATTTTTCTTATATTTACAACGATTTTTTTTGAGTTTTTTTTTCTGAGAGCAAGGACTTACAGAAGAGCTCTAATTTGGATGCCAAAACATGAGTGGCAAGGAAAGGTGAAATTCAACTAGCATTTTTCAACGCATACAATGCAAATTTTTGATAAATGCTCCATAAATGATTTTCCTCGAAAACAAATCTGTAAAATTTTGCAAAAATATGAGAGTACTCTAGGGTAAGCTTAAACGTAACTAATTTACCGAACTGGAACACATCAATTCCTCACTCCTTAACAAAGGCATGCATGGTGACTTGGTTTCTCTTGAATCTATCTAAGGCCTACGACGACCGTGCGTGGCGTTTTTCCATCCTCAAATCTCTTGAGGAATGGGGAATCAAGGGTCGCATGGGTTGTTACGTCCAAAGCTTCTTGGAGGATAGGAGATTCCGGGTCAATATCGGCAACAGCCGCTCGGAGGAGATATACCAAGAAAACGGTATCCCTCAAGGCTCTGTTATTGCTCCTACCCTTTTCCTCATCTGTATGCAATCTCTGTTCAAACATATTCCTCCAAACACCCATATTTTAGTATACGCAGATGACATTATCATCCTAACATTCCATAGCTACAAATCCCTCACTCGAAAAATAATTCAATCCGCAGTCAATAGCGTCTCAATATGGTCTCAAAATCCCAATTCCTTCATATCAGTAATACCACCTGTCCTCCCTTAGCTCAGTCGGTAAAGGCGCAGCTACAAAGCAACACCATGCTGGAGGTGGCTGGGTTCGATTCCCGGGCTGGTCTAGGAATTTTTCGTTAAGGAAAATTTCTCGACTCCCTGGGCATAACGTACGATTGTACTTGCCACACAATCATGCTAATGCAAAAATGGTACTTGACATCAAAAGCTCTCAATTAATAACTGTAGGAGTGCATTTAGAACACTAAGTTGAGAGCAAGCAATAAGCTAATTGTGAAAGCAATAAGCTTGAAATGCTGAAGAAGAAAAAAAAAAAATAAAACAACCAAAAAATTTTCAAACTTCCGAAAAATCCTCAAAATCCTGGGTCTTTTCCTGGCCGGAACTCTGTGTTTATATATCCTTTTTATGCGAAAAACAAAAATAAAGGGTGTCCACAGTTAAATTGCATCACTTCAATCTCGTCCTCAAAAACAAGTCTCTCAACCAATTGTCATGAAATATTCAGGGAATAAAATACAATGTTTAATCAGGGTTTAAGTATTTTTATTTCACTGTATTTTTTACCAAATCCAAAAGCCCGAACTTTCTTCTTAATACCACGCATAAGATTTTGTACAACGCTTGAACCGACATTTTTTTCCGCTTTCAACGGTGACTTCAACATATCCGGTTCTGTAGTGACAACTTTAGGATGCTTACGAAGTTCGTGCTTCATTTCAGCCCAATATTTTTCAATTGGCCGCAACTCTGGAGAGTGTGGCGGATTAGGATCCTTCGGCACGAAATTGACACCATTCGTCTTGTACCACTTCAGAACATCCTTGGAGCAGTGACAAGAGGCTAGGTTCGGCCAAAAATTTGTAGGAACGTTGTGTGTTTTGAGAAAGGGAAGCAGTCGTTTTTTCAGGCATTCATTCATCCATTTTCAGTTGAAGTTGTCACGAAAGGCTTGCTCCGTTTACCACACGAACAAATCCCCTGCCAAATCTTGAATTTCTTGGGCAACTTTGGCACTTGCTGTTTCCTGAGAGACTCTGGAACATCGAACTTGTCTTTCGCAGTCACATACTGGTTGCCGGGAACTTGTTTAAAGTCCGCTTTTACGTGTGTTTCATCGTCCATTATGCAGCAGTGTGGTTTCGTCAACATTTGTGTGTACAGCTTACGCGCACGTGTTTCAGCTGTCCTATTCCTTTTTTTCATTGCGGTTTGGAGCTTTCTGAACTTTGAATGAACGGAGCCCGGCTCGTTTCTTGGCTTTCTGCACGAAACTTTTGGTCAAGTGCAGCTTTTTCGTGACATCCCGAACGGAACAGTTGGGTTTGCGTTTAAAGGCAGCAGCCACTCGCTTGTGATCCTTCACACAGTACGGAACACTTTTTCTACCACTCACCTTCTTTCGATCGACAATTAAACGTTCCCTGAAACGTTTTATGACACGAGACACTGTAGACTGGTGAATTTTCAACATCTTTCCGATGGCTCGGTGCGAAAGAAGTGGGTTGTCGAGGTGCGTGTGCAAAATGTTCTCGCGCAATTGCTGTTCCTTCGACTCCATTTTCGAAACTACGACATATTTCACTATGAAACTCACGCACTATGTAAACAATGCACGCTGAGGTCATTTCACGCAAAATTTCGTTGAAATCAACCCAAAGGCCGAAATATTACAGCTTATTGAAAGTGGTGCAATTTAACTGTGGACACCCTTTATATATGTATAAATGAATTTCTGTCTGTCTGTTTGAACCTTATAGAATCGAAAACTACTGAACCGATCGGCGTGGAATTTTGTATGCAGGAGTTTTTGGGGCCGGGGAAGGTTCTTATGATAGTTTGAGACCCCTCCCATCTCTGGAAGGGAGGGGGGGGCTCCCATACAAATGAATTTCTGCATAACTCGAGAACAAATCAAGCAAAGAAAATCAAATTTAGCATGTGGAAGTTTTTGGAGGCAAGAAATGTTTCTATGAAAGTTTAAGACCTCTCCCCTCCCTAGAAGGGGAGGCTCCTTTACAAATGAGACCGAAATTTTTGCATAACTCAAGAACTAATCAAGCTAATGCAACCAAATTTGGGGTTTTCTGGAGGCGAAAATGTTTCTATGGTGGTTTAAGACCCCTTCCTTCTTCTAGAAGGAGGGCTGTCATACAAATGAAACTGAAATTTCAGAATAACTCTAGAACTAAGAAAGCAAATGACAAAAAAAGGCATGTAGGGATTTTGGAGGCGAGAAATTTTTCTTCGGTGATCGAGACCCCTTTTCTGCTGGTGGGGGGGGGGGGAGGGGGGCTATCATATAAATGAAACACAAATATTAATCAAACATGAGAATTCTTCCTACTGTTATAAAAAATTTGTATGTAGGGGTTTTTGGGACCGGTAAAGGTTCTTATGATGGTTCAAGACTTCTCCCAAGTCTGAAAGGGGGGAGGGGCTCCCATATAAATGAAACACAAATTTCTGCACAACTCGAGAACTAATCAAGAAAATGGAATTTGTTCGTGTGGATGCGCGGGTTTATGGACAAAAAATGTTTCTATGGTAGTCTGAGACCCTCCAATCAGAAGGGATGCTTCTTTGCGATCAAATGGATCCAAATTTGGCATGTGGAGGTTTTTGAAGGCAGGAAATGTTCCAATGGTACCCCTCATTGGAGCCCGGGGGGGGGGGTCTCATACAAATGAAACAGAAATTTTAAGCAAACATTTTACTATTATGAAAATTTGTATGCAGGGGTTTTCGGGGCCAGAGAATGTGGTTATGATGGTTCGAGTACTCCCGTTCGAAGGGGGGGGGGGGCTTCCATACAAATGAAACACAAATTTATGCATAGCTCGAGAACTAATCAAGCGAATGGAACTAAATTTGGCATGTGGAGGTTTTTTTAAGGCAAGAAATGTTTCCACGGTGGTTCAAGATCCCTCCTCTCTTTGGAAGGGGGGGGGGGGTGTCTCAAATTTTAACCAAACATGAGAACTATCCCTACTGTTATGAAAATTTGTATGCAGGAGTTTTTGAGGCCGGAGAAAGTTCTTATAATGGTTCGAGACTCCTTCCCCGTCTGGTAGGGATGGGCTCCCATACAAATGAAACACAAATTTGTGCATAAATCGAGAACTAATCAAGCAACTGGAACCAAATTTGGCAAGATGGGGTTTTGGAGGCAGGATTTTTTTATATGGTGGTTCGATACTCCTCTCCTCTCCGGAGGGGGGTGGGCTCTCATACAAAAGAAACAGAAAATTTAACCAAGCATTAGAATTATCCAGGCAACTTAAACACAAAATGTGTATTTCATAGGGAAAGCAGCATGTTATGATAGCAGTTTAACCTTTTTGGGTAGGGGGGGGGTGTTTGGAGTTCTTTGGTGATTTAATTAAGTAATTAGGTGAGTAGTAAAAAGAGGAGTGTAGTTTAGGTTATGTGTTGTGTGTGGGGGAGGTAGCTCATCAAATCTTCCGGTCCGCTTCTAAGCATATTGCTATGAGGTACCAGGTGGGTCTCCACCGATTGCCTGTCGATCTGCCAAATTTGGAAGACGTCTGCATTGAGTTATCTCAAATTATAATAATCCGTCCACTATATCACAAAACATTGCGATTGGTTGAGCGGATTGGAGATAATGAAATCATTGGGTATAGGACCAAGTCTCCCCCGGGTGGTTCTAAATCGATGAGCTTGTATATAGTGGAAGCACAGTGTATTATTCTGTAAATTTTAAATTTCAATCTAAATTTCAGTGAGCGAGATAAGGCGCTATAACCTTGGCAAATTATTGCCAGACTTTTGGTTCAAATGCCAAAAGTCCACCCACAGACAAAAGGAGCATAAACTAATCTTTCTAGCATCTATGCTCCCAACGATAAATACAAATTATCACATTATTTAACTCTATATGGAGGCGTTTGGTACGGGAGGTCCACGCTTTCTTCCTTCCCTTGATTCGGAGTAGTAGAGCGATTTCAGACACTCTTTCTGGAATCGCTCTATTTCTTGGAATCCTCTCTGCGGCACACACTACACAGTTGGCCTGGCCGATGACAAGAAAAATGATGCATTCCAGAAGACGTCCAGGATGCTTTCAAGAATTGGCTGCGTTAGATTAGATTAGATTACTAGTTAAATTTCGATGAGATATTTTTGTTTTTGCATTTCATAAAATTTCCTGGATTAAATGAAAACGACAATATTTTCTTTTATTTTGTGCCATCTGATCAACAATATGAACCTTATAACAAGATGTAAAACATGTTTTCATTATGCGCCTTATCTGAGTAACAACAAGTTGGCTAGTAAAATACTTCCTCTAAAATACATAATGTTTTTGCTTGCTAAAATCGTATTTTTTTTGTTCATCTATTAAAAATGTCCCTTGTATGTGTAAAATTGTTGGCAATTTCCGATGTGAGTATGATTGTTTTCACGTATAGATGTTTCTACCATTAGAGCTTGGCCCCTCGAATATTGGTTCTATCATGTTTCTATGTCTTACTCCCTCACCTCCATCTCTCTGTATTTCTATCTCACTAGCTTTATGATTTTTGATTTTTGATTATTTGTTCCACAACATCAACAGTTAACATTTTCACGGAAACAACATTTTTCACTGGTCTTTCGACTTGGCTGTTTTGTTTATCATATTGTTTTGCTTCTGCTTTAGACACTTAAAGTGATTATTAGGGTAAAACGTTAAAAATGCCTTAAAATTATTGTTTTTCGTTTGCGATTTCGATCTCTGGGGGCATATTTGCTCACTCCTCACTTGTTGTTACACAGCGTGAGAAACTCCTCGCGGGTCTTCGGGTCGTCCCGGAAGACGCCCAACATCGTCGAGGTGACGGTCTTGCTGTTGATCTTCTGCATACTCGCATCACCGTACACATGTGCCTGATTTTAGGGGAAATTGATGTTATTTTCTGTTTGCTTTGGAATGTGCCATGGATGGTTACTTACACTCCTTCAATGATGACGGTTCACACCGGCCGGTTGAACGGCCTGGGTAACGGCCACGGCAATCTGCTTGGTCAAACGTTCCTGAACCTGCAGCCGACGGGAGAAGATTTCCACAATAATGGGCGGGGAGAAGAGTGAAGAATGTTATTGTTTGGGAGGATTTTCCTCGATTGGATTTACCTAGTGAGAACATGGTTTTTCCCATCACTGGGTTTAGATCGGTTTGAGTGGGAAAGGAGAAGGAGAGTTACTTGGATTGAAGAACAAAACGAATCTTCAAGACTGTAGTTCTCGGATTTATGAGACTTATTAAAACAGATTTGCCATTTCCTGTTGTTTTTCACGTGTGAACCAAAAATCAACAACTCACCTGGCCAGTTTGCTCAGCCCGAGAATCTTCTTGCAGGGAATGTATCCGATGGAAACCTTGCCGTAGAACGGCACCAGATGATGCTCGCACATGGAAAGATTTCGATGTCCTTCACCAGAACCATTTCGTCGTGGTCCTCATCGAAGACGGCATCGTTGAAGTCTCTGGAATAGAAGAAAGGAAGAAACTTGTTTATCGGCAGTTTCTGTGTATGCTAGAGAGAATGGGCGCCTCGAGTGGCCTTTGCGGGGAGGTGGAAATGTGCAAGTTAAATAACAACGGAGCAGGGATGCCAGATATTTTTTTCAAATGTCTGCGATAAAAATTTGAAATGTCTGGGAATGTCTAAAAAAGTCTGTAAATTTTTATTATTTGCCAAATTAGACTCCTTTCGACGAAAAGACGTACTTAGCGAGTGAGTTATGTCATTTTCGCTATATGTGTGATTAAGTAAACATTTCTGCATCTATATCTTGGATTGTATGCAATCTTACCATATTATTTCATATTTATGAAGTGACACTTAAGATTGAAGCATTCGCATAGATGACACAATTTGCTATAGTTTTTTCCCCCTAAAACGTTTCTTTCCAGTTTTCTATTTTAGAATCAAAATTTAGTTTTCAATTGATAAATTCAACAAACTGTTTTTTCTTTGTCTAAAAATAACAATTGAATTACAATGAATTACAGAGTAAATTCTCCGTTACATAAATTAAAGAGTTGAATTCAAAATTTTTATTTATATTTCATTAATAAAAAAAAACACTACACTACAGTTTCATACTTATTGTTTCGAAATAAAATGTTTGGGTGAAAAGGAGTTTTCAACGTAGGACTTCGTTTCTCTTTTCTATACCGGGAGTCATTTCAAAATTTTGAAAAATGAGTTCAGCGTAACGCTCTGAAAGGTTTTTATGTCGACTGAACGGAATGACTTCATTCATACACCATTTGATCAGAAAAACTTACAAATTTGTGGTATCAAAATTTCAATAAAGTTCTATTAGTATCAGTCGTTCAATTTTTTACTTCAAAATGATCTACTTTTGCTCCCATAAAAATCTGCATATGAACAGGTTGAAAATAAAGTTTTCCCTTTCCGAGTCCTCAGAATCGGGTAAAAAATTGTTCAAATTGTCTTCTTTTGTATGGTCACGGCTTCTGGCCTCCACATTATAGGGGCTGCCGTAAAATAAGTTTCACTTATTTTTTCGCGGGACATGGACTTAGGACCAAACTTAAACCCACAATTTGATTGCCTCCCAGCCCCAACAATTGTAGATTCAGCCTATGTTATCATGTTGATTTAAATAATGTCTACCTCATTTATCACCAAAGTCCCGATTGAACCATTAGCTGTCGAACACTGGTTCGTCTCACGTTCTATATTCTAGGGTTGAATAGCATAGCCCTCAAAAAAGAGTAACCAAAGGACAGTATGAAGCAAAATTCATAAGAAGGAACGGATCAAAGCAAAAACATTTCAATATTTACCAACCGTATGTGTTACAATAAAGGGCGATACGGTCAAAATTTGGTCAATATCAACTTGACGTATTTCTTTCAATTTTGCATTTAAAAAACCTGAACACCCCTCATTTTGAAGGTGTGTGTGTGTAGAATGTTGCTCCTATTTTGATTTTGGAATTCACTCTTCAGTTGTCAAAATGCCGTCCAAGCAAGAAGAGCAGCGTATCAAAATTTTGCTCGCGCATCGCGAAAATCCGAGCTACTCGCACGCAAAGTTGGCAAAATCGCTAAAAGTTGCCAAATCAACCGTTACAAATGTAATTAAAGTGTTTGGGGAACGTTTGTCGACAGCCAGGAAGTCTGGATCGGGGGGAAATCGAAAACCGGAAGCCGCTGAGACGACAAAGAGAGTTGCCGGTAGTTTCAAGCGAAACCCTAACCTATCTCTCCGAGATGCCGCAAATAAGCTGGGTGTATCGTCTACAACCGTGCATCGAGCCAAAAAACGAGCCGGACTATCGACTTACAAGAAGGTAGTGACTCCAAATCGCGATGATAAACAAAATACGACGGCCAAAGCGCGATCCCGGAGGCTGTACACGACGATGCTGACGAAGTTTGACTGCGTGGTAATGGACGACGAAACCTACGTCAAAGCCGACTACAAGCAGCTTCCGGGACAGGAGTTTTATACGGCAAAAGGAAGGGAAAGGTAGCAGATATTTTCAAGCACACGAAACTGTCAAAGTTCGCAAAGAAATATCTGGTTTGGCAAGCCATCTGTACCTGTGGCTTGAAAAGCAGCATTTTCATAGCTTCCGGGACTGTCAACCAAGAAATTTACGTGAAAGAGTGTTTGAATAAACGTCTGCTGCCTTTCCTGAAGAAACACGGTTGTTCCGTACTGTTTTGGCCGGATTTGGCATCTTGCCATTACGGTAAAAAGGCCATGGAGTGGTACGCCGCCAACAACGTGCAGGTGGTTCCCAAGGACAAGAACCCTCCCAACACGCCAGAGCTCCGCCCAATTGAGAAATACTGGGCTATTGTCAAGCGGAACCTAAAGAAGACCAAAAAAACTGCTAAGGACGAGCAGCAGTTCAAGGCAAACTGGCTTTCTGCGGCGAAGAAGGTGGACAAGGTGGCTGTACAAAATCTGATGGCAGGGGTCAAGCGTAAGGCCCGGCAATTCGGATTTGGAAAAGCGGAAGCCTAACTGAATATTTTTCCTGAATTTTATACTAATTGAACTTGAAAAGAAATTTAATTTGATTTTTTAAATAAACGATTTCACCGATTTACACGCGTTTTCCCTTGACCAAATTTTGACCGTATCACCCTTTATGTTCAGATACACCGCCTAGCAAGCCGACGTATCTGCGCGAAAAATTAATAACCGGTGTATCTGACATGACGCAAGTGCTACACGTTCTGAAATACTGACGTAAACAACCGGTGTATGTTATAATCAAGATGTCACACCGGTGTATCTAACATGGTGTATGTGTATGGTATGGAGGCAAACCGGTGTATGTGTTAATTATCTTAAAAAGAGAGCGAATGTGAATGAAAACCAGGGGTCGCATGATTTGCGTATGATTTGCTGTTATACAGTGTTGCTATACTTAAGGGATTTTATTTATAATCAATTATCAAATTGCCAAATTGGTGTTTAATCTGATGTACAGATCAATTATGCCTGGCGCGTTAAATAATATATTTAACAAACATACATTTGCTGTCTCTAACGCGATCATTCCTTGGCTAGCAAGGGAGAACTGCGCCATCGAAATCAAATCCCCTCTTACCGCTCCCACCGCACAGCCCGCGCTCGGCTCATCAAGCAATGCATAATAAATTTAATTAAATATTTTCTAAATAAGGAACGTGCTCACCGGATGCCTGTGTTTCCTGGAATCAGTATATTTTAGTTTTCCCAACTATTGTCGTCCGCATTTCACCATCTAAACAGACATTCTTCACGATTTATTTCTCTAGGTCGTTCACTGATTCATCACTACTTTTCTCCGTACCTACCCACACCAACTCGCACTTCCTTCCCCCCTTCCATACACTATTCTTTTTTCCCTAACCCCCTTCAGCCACCGTCCGGCTGTACACGGTGTTCAATAAGTTCGAATACAAGTTTTCATCATTGCGTAGGTATGCGCCATGTACATATTCTGCATTGGTATTGGTGTCAGCTTTAGCTTCATTCATACGCTACCGAATGTGCGCGGTGTTGACATTCTGTTAGTTGTTGTTTGTTTGTTACGCGCGATGAAAGAGTATCGGGACTTCGTAATTAAGCGTTTTTTGAACGGTGAGCGACCCGGCGATATATTCCGGCTGCTGAAATCGCATGGGGTCAAGCGGAACTTTGTCTACACGACCATCAGGCGATACCGGGAGACGTCCTCGACCAATGACCGTGCGAGATCCGGTCGGCCGCGTTCAGCGAGGACGCCACGGGTCATCAAGATCGTGAGGGAGCGAATTCGGCGCAAAAAGAACCGCTCAATCCGGAAAACGGCTGCAGATCTCAACGTTTCCATTGGAACCGCTCACACCATACTCACCAAGGACCTTGGTTTCAGGCCTTACAAAAAACGTAAGGTCCATGGCGTTTCGGAGGCTACCAGCAAAAAGCGGTTGGATCGAGCTAAGAGGATCCTCTCTCGGCACGCTGGTCAGGAGTTTGTTTTTTTCGGACGAGAAACTGTTCGTGCTGCAGCAGCCGCACAATGTGCAAAATGACCGGGTGTGGGCGCCATCGAGGGACAGCATTCCTGAATCCAATATAAACATCCCTCGGTTCCAAAGTGCCGCGTCGGTGATGGTTTGGGGGGCAGTATGCAAACGTGGTAAGCTACCCTTGGTGTTTATTGAAAAAAAACGTCAAAATCAACGCGGCGTACTACAAAACTGAGGTTTTGGAAAAGGTTGTTGCCCCCAGTCTCCGAAGCCTCTACGGCGATGAGCACTACGTGTTCCAGCAGGACGGTGCACCAGCCCATACGGCAAATGTGGTTCAAGCCTGGTGTCGGGACAATTTAACCGACTTTCTGGACAAAACTTTGTGGCCTCCCAGCTCCCCGGACTTGAATCCTCTCGACTTTTTTGTTTGGTCCTATATGATGGCGAAGCTGAACGAATACAAGGTCAGCACTTTGGATCATTTCAAGACGGTAATTCTCAAAATCTGGGACGAAATGCCCATGCAGTCCGTGCGTGCCGCCTGCGACGCGTTCGAGAAACGTTTGAAGCTCGTTAAGGAGTACAAAGGGGGGTCATTCCAAGAGAAATGTTGTAAACGTTCCTTGTAAACATAGCTTTCAATAACATAAATCCAAAAAATAAAAAAACATGTTTTCATTTTTTTAACAAATTTTGAAAGTGTATCCGAACTTATTGAACACCGTGTAGAAGAAAAGCACTTGTAATATCATCGGCCTTTGCCGACCATCCCTAGATTTCAATTTTAATTTCCAGTTAACACATTTTATTTTTAATTATTTTTTCATTTTCTTCCGGCCGCCACGTATATGAGAAAAAAAACAAACTAAATCAAACTCGGAGAGCCTGGCTCTCGCACAAATCAGCAAAAGCTACCAAGAAAATAACACACACCAAGGCGGCGGCCATGTTAGATCTTCCTCTTGAGGCATTCACAAATTGGACTATAACTCATAGACCTATCCACTTATTTGGCTCACTCCATTGAATTCTGGATCCTTGGTGATCACTCTCGTTACGGAATTATAACCTATATATAAAATCTTCAAATTACTTGAAAAGGTAAGTTTTCCCATATAAAATACTATGGAAAATTAAAACTGCGAGCGTTAAAATATAGTTTCACCGATCGAGTTGAAATTTTGCACAGTTATTATAGGAACCAAAAGGCTCCCAAAAATCAATAGGGAACGAAAATAATTTTGTTTCATATATCCGTGTCCCAGGCTAATGAGCAAGCTGCTGTTCCTTAAAACCGAATTCTCTTTTTCGAAAAAAGTTGCTTACTTTTGACGATGCGGCAGCCGCTCCTAGGGCGCGCTTATGTTTCTCCGTGTCCGTGTGCGTTTTAACATCGGTTTTACCTCCTGATCCGATGGAAAACTCGCTGCTGCAGGTTTCACAGTAAACGCTGCCGACGGTCTTTGCCTTTTTCAGGAAAGGAAATTCCTTTTTCAGGTCGTCCGAAAACAAGCACTGGCCTTTTTTCGACATGGTTGAAGTCGCTGAGAAATTGCCTACAGAACCGTATTCTAAACAAAATATCACAATATCAAGTTTTATGTACATACCTTGCACAATCAATAACAATTTCTCAAGTTTTCCTTGCACTATAAGATATCAGGCGGACGAAAATCGGAAAAGTGACCTTCACCAAAACTTTTTTTCAATTTTTTTATCAAAAGTAAACATATAAATTAAGAAAACTTCAAAGTTTCAAGCCTCTAGCACTTTTCATTCCTGAGATATTAGATGTCAAAGTTGTAAGTTAGCGAAAAAACGTACTTTTTGCCGAAAAAATACGCTTTATCTCAAGTTAAATGTTGACCTGTTTTTATGAGATAACCCCTAGCTCACTATACATGATTGAAAAGGTAACAAAACTAGCTTTAAAAAATAATAATACGATAGGTTGTCATTCAGAAATAAAATCAAAAAAATCTTTAAGAGAAGAAAAAACATTAAAAAATTAGAAATTTCAACTTTGTTGATCAGCAACTTTTTTCCCCGCATATCCCCGCATAACCCAGCAGCTCTGAATCAAGTGTGGGATGTATAATAACAAATTACGAAGGAAAACTCTGCGCAAACTTGCGCCATTTTGAAATCAGGCGGTTTAAAAATATGACCACTTTGGTGCAATTCCATTATTTTAGGTTGATGAAAACGTATTTACTTTTTTGGGCGATTTTGGTAATTTCTGGCGATGGTTTAACCAAAATAAGTTATAAATTAACACTTTACAGAAAATTTCGACCATTTTTTGAAAAGGGCTGAACCTTTTTTAAATTTAAAATTATTAAAAATATGTTTAAAACAGTTTCTGCTATAATTGGTTATAAATAATAAAATCGGTATTATTATCATCGCATACAAGGGCTTCTTCATGTTAACATGTTTTCCAATGTAAGTTTAAAGTTTACGTTCTTTTTGTTATTTTGTCTTGTTTTTGAATAATGTGTTTCCTGAATTTTTGCTGGTGTTGCTTTATTAATTTTCGTAAATTCGTTAATTCGTACCTACGTGTATGTGGACCTTGCTGCCATCGACTCGCTTAGGTACTCAATGTTTGAGGCTCATGGTAAGTACCTAGAGTACGATTTATTACCAGGAGTGGTATTTATACTGACAGTGTATTATTTGAAATCCCATAAACTACGGTTGAGTGCAAGTGTAAAAATGGATAATAGAGTTATAATTTCGTTGTTTGATTCTAAATTGACGCATAATGCGAATGTTGAAAGAGCTTTTAAATTTATTTGTGAAAACTATCCTATATCGGAGGAAAAACGTGAACGTCTCCAGGATAAACTCTATAGGACCGCTTGTAAATACAAGCTAAAGTGGAATGAAGCTCAACGAAAACAGGAAAGATTCGAGGCATATTCTCGGGATTGGATAAATGGAGACTTCGGCATTGCGGAGTTCATCGAACAAGAACAAGATGCTCCTTCAACCTCGGCGTCATCTGCAAAGCGTGGGAGACCCTCAAAACCTTTTGCTGATCTGAGCGAAAGAGGAAAACGACGTGTCATTGACAACGAAAGCTTGGATCCCAAAGTAGACAGCATCGAAAAGGCTCTAGTAATGGCGAGAAGGACAGCTTACAATAGGAAAGAGATAAATTTAGTTAAAGTCATCGGCCTTATTCTAAGAAATCGAGGAGATTCTAGAAAAATGTTGTCGCAATTAACTGATCAACGTGGAATGATGTCACCCGAGGAAGCTTTTAGTTTTTTCATCGAAGCTGGATTTAGTCGATTCCAATACGAACTAATACACAGAGAATCACCGTCACGATTTCCACCTTACGGCGTCATCGGGGAAGTAAAAAAGAAATGCGCACCTCCCAACGAGTTCATCGAAGCAACCGCTTCAAAAATTAGAGTAAAACTGCAGGCGCTTCTGGACAATACAGTGCATCGAATCGTGAAAATAATCGACGCAGAGCTGAACGAGTACATGGATTCTAACGAGCTGGATAGTGCTGAACTAATTCTATTATGTAGTTGGGGTATGGATGGCTCAACCGGGTATTCTCAGTACCACCAGAAGCTGCCAGAAGGATGTCAGAATGATTCTGATGTATTTTCATCAACACTTACTCCAATTCAGTTATTCATGCATAATGATCGAAAAATGATTATGTGGTTCAATGCTATGCCTCAAAGTATTCGATTTTGTAGGCCCATCATCCTTGAATTTATCAAAGAGAGTAAGGAGGTAATTCTTGCCACAAAAAATGACATTGAAAAAGAAATGAATGAATTGACGCCAGTGAAGGTCGAGCTTTTAAATGACAAAATAATTCTTGTTGATTTTGATTTTGTACTTAGCATGATAGATGGAAAAGTCCTCACGTATATTACAGGAAGTTCATCAATGCAAAATTGCCCAATCTGTGGAGCAAAGCCTAATGTAATGAACAGTAAAGAAAAGTTTGAAGAAGGATTTTTAACAAACGAAGATGCTCTACATTACGGTATATCTCCGCTTCATGCTTGGATTCGATTTTTCGAATGCCTTTTGCATATTGCATATAGAATGGATTTTAAAAAATGGCAGGTTTCACAGCCATTTAAAGAATTATACGAACAAAGAAAAAAACTGATAACGAAACAGCTTCATGAGCATTTTGGAGTCAGAGTAGATCAACCAAGATCTGGTGGTGCAGGTACAAGTACTACAGGTAACGTTTGTCGACGAACATTGGCAAATCCTCAGCTTTTAAGCAGAATTCTGAACATCGACGAAGAATTGATTGTGAGGTTTAGAAATATTTTAATTGCTATCAACTGTCAAGACCCAATAAACCCCGAAAAAATAGATTCGTATTGCAAGGATACCTACCGACTTTATCTGGAATTGTACGATTGGTATAAAATTCCTGCAACTGTGCATAAAGTACTCGCTCATGCCGGAGAAATTATTATGCATTCTCCAGCGCCGCTTGGTATATTAGCAGAAGAGGCAGCAGAAAGCCAGCACAAACAGTTAAAGAAATACCGAACCCATCATGCTAGAAAGCGCTCAAGGCTGGACAACTTACATGATGTCTTCATTCGTGCCATGAATGAATCAGACCCATTCATCAGCTCACTTTGGATGGAGAAAAGACGACAGAAAAAAAATGTTCTAGATTATCCAGATATCGTGAAAAGTTTTATGATTTTTGAAGATTCTGAAACACGTTCAACATCCGACACCGATAACTGCGATGCGTTGGAGGAACTTATGAAAGCTGTCGATGAAGTTGATGAGGATTTTGTTTGTGATGAAACAGAAACATAGTAAGATTAATGCAAATCGACAAAAAAAATATTGGAGTTGTTATTGTATATTCGCTTTGTAAAAATATATATGTATTTCTACCGTTATGTAAATAAATAAACTGAAGCAGATTATGAATTTTTTGTTGTTGCGTGTTCTATACAAAGAAGTCATCTATTAATTTTGCTGGGGCAGACGGGTAAAGGGATCTTGTGTTTTCTTACGCGTCATGAAACGTTTATCAGGTTTATTCGTAAAAATCATACAAGGGGAAGGCAGTATGGAACAATTTCGAAAAATAAATTACGTTATTGATGGTTGGACCGAAAATCAATTCTTATTATTGCCGTTTCAGAGAAAAAATTGCATCAGGCGTCAGATTCAAATACCCGAAACTGACAATCGTCACTGACAACCACAGCTATTTTGTTCAGCGATTACCTTGTACCTATGCATCGAGTTTGCTTGGTAATATTCAAATCATTGAAGGAAGCAACAGCTGCGGATGCTGCTTCTTCTTCTTTCTGAATATTCTATGCATGCTAAGTTTTCTGTGAAAAGGCAATATCTCTGTTTGGGACCATCCACAAATGACGTAGCATAATATTGATCATTTCCAGACCTACTTCGTAGCATATTATGCCATACCTAATACATGGTACGTTTCTATTTCTGAGCCCCCCTCCCATAATATATCACGTAATTTGTGGATGTTCCCTTAGAAAGATTGAAATATTATTATCATGATTTATCCTTTGAAATTAGAGTTTTAGTCACATCCGTTTTCAAGATATTATAGTTTTTTTTTAAATCAATGGAAAGTTAAGCCCTTTTGAAAAGTTAATCCCGAAATGTTAAAAAAAAGTATATTAACAACATATTTTGATAACATCAACCAAAGAAAACTCTACAAAACAAGAAAAAATGATCAAAATATTTTCGTCCGCCTGCTTGTATGGAAATCGCCCATAGTG